>MU625031.1:0-13598 GCA_025349905.2 Blastocladiella britannica
GGGTGTTGGGTGTTGGTTTTGAAAAATAAAATATGTTGGTCCAAAGAGATATAGAGGCGATTGCTATTTCCATGGGAATTTCCGGACGAAAAAATCGATTACGCAAAGTCGTTTTGCTTTGTCAGTCGGCCAGATTTCCTCAACAAAAACGCGTCCCGTCCTGCACTTCAACAGCCCTCAACACACAAAAGCAACATAAAAACGCGTAAAAATTCAACAAAAAATGGGCCAGCACACTCAGACTATCGCCTCGGTGACCGCCGCCGCCCGCGAAATCGACCTCTCGCACCAGGAGGTGCAGCGCATGGTCGAGGAGGTGGACAACATCTACGAAATGTCGCAGCAGGAGTGGCTTGCCGCTGAGCCCGTCTCCATGTTCCTGTGCACGCAGCTCGGGTACGAGGACGTGGACGAGCTCGAGGACGCGCTGCACGGCACTTTTGCCGAGTTCCTGGCCATCTTGCCTGACGTCGAAACCAAGATGGACGTTGCCCCATCTGCTGCTGCTGCTGCTACTCCCTCTGATGAGGCAACAACACCAAGCGCGCCGGAACCCCAGCTCTACTTCAAGGTCCTCGGCGCGCCCGGCCCCGAACACTGGGTCCCGACCAAGCTCACGTACCGCGTGACCCAGCGCGCGCAGCTGTGGAACGTGCTGCTCAAGTCGCCGCACGCGCGCATCGAGATCCCGGCCCTTGGGTTCGAGGTGTCGGCCGACGGCCGCAAGAAGATCGATACGGTCTGGAACTACCTGTCGCAGGCGGCGCTGGACCTCGGCATGCACGTGCAAAACAACAAGGGGTTCTCGGACTCGGACACCGACAAGACCGTCGACGTGATTGAGGGTCTGGCGGCGCTGCGCGACGTGGACTACGAGTGGGATATGGTGGTCATTGACCCCACGGGCATCTCGCGGTTCACGGACGAGTCGCTGGTGGTGCGCGTGGCGCCGTATGAGGACGAGGGCCGGATGGTGGATCTGGAGTGAACCCTTCCTTTTTTTAATAGAACCTCTATTTGTATTGGTCATTGGTTATGTAAGCCTGGGAGGCGGTGATACCGGACCAGCAGCAAGAAGTACTCCTGCCAACTGCGGGGACGGCGGGGACGGCGGGAACGCCGGCACAGAGACCGAGGTCACCACCATGGACAACGCCATATTGCCGCGTTTCTGGCGCCGGAGCGTACTGGTAAACGACGTATGCCCTCCCATCGACGTTGTATGCTGAATCACTTGTCGGCACGCCTTGCATCGGAGCCGAGTGGTGGTGTGGTCGGAAGCATCGGTCCCTTCACCTCCCGTAGCGCTTTCTGTCGTTGTCACCGTCTCAATGTTGGCATCCGGATTGACCACCGCAATCACCTTGTGCCCAAAAAAGATGGCTTGTACTGCCAGCGTCGTCAGCGTCACCAGTAGCGCTGCTATCGTGTACTGCACCATGGGCACCTGCAGGAGCAGGATCACGGGGCCTACCACCAGCAGGGCCATGGCAATCGCATAAGTTGCGAGTCCTATTTAAATATCATTGTGAGACAAGATCCAGTACAATGAAACGAGAGGACGACATACCAATGTACTGACTCTCGTTGAATGCACTTTGGACGTGCCGAGTCTATGTTGTCGTCCCTTATACACGATCAGTACGACATTACAAAACAATAGAAGTCAAACATACCTTGAAGCTCAAAAACACACCAGCCAGGGTCAAGAGCACCACGGGGAGCGAGCACAGGACAACCCAGTTGCCATCGATCGACCGAATCGTCCACACCGTCCTACCAACAATCAGGCTCACGGTCGGGTTCTTGTCAAACGCAAACCACAGCGCCGACAACACGCACTGCAAGCCCAGCATCCCGGCAATGAAACCCCAGTACATGTTCTTTTTGTGCTTGACGGACGTCATTCGCCGCTCGGCAAAGATTCTAAACAAGCCTTGGTTGAGACAGTTTCATAACAACAAAACGAATGGAAAAAACATACAAGTACAGAACAAACGTCTTGACCACCAATGACGAAAAGATGAGCGAGTACCCCGCGCCGACCAAAAACGACGTCAGCACATACGAGTAGCGGGCGTCGTTTTGCCAGGTACTGGAAATGATCCCGACGTGCGCGAGCGCGGCGCCAATCAAGATCAGGGCCGAGAACCTGGGATTGCTGGCCTTGATCACTCGGTGCGTGCGGTGCTTGGCCACAAAGGCAAACAGCAGCACCGCCGACACTAGGCCCAGCCCATTGAGCACCGTTACTGCCCATTTCGCGCCCGGGTCAAGGACACCGACCGGTGGAGGAAGCGGGTCCTGGTTGGCAAACGACACCACCACGCCGCCGCCTGGGTTGTTGGTGGCGCCCGAAATGGCCACCAGCGTGAAATTGGTGGAGGGCGTGCAGATGGGCAAGCCGGGGATGGTCCACGCGCACGCATTGGCGTTGGCCGATTGGTTAAACGCTACCAGCGCGTGCGAGTGCAGCGTGCCGGGTAGTGACCCGTACGCGTTGGCGGCCCACGCGTCCTCGTCCATTTTCCACACCCACGTGGAATTGAGTGCGCCGTTGGCGCCGAGTCCGCCCGTGAAAATGACGCGGCGTGAGTCGACCGAGATCCCACGCATGCGCTCGACGGGTGGCGGCGGGCCCGACCCAAGCGTGCTGGGCGACTGCAGCGTCCAAGTAAGGTCGGCGGGCGAAAACACGTACAGGTCGCTGCGCTGGATGCCCAAGTCGTCAGTCCCGCCGTACAGCACCAGGTTGGTGCCGTTGACCGCCACCAGCGTCGCGTGCTGCAGCCCCGGTGGGCGGTGCATTGTCCTTTGCGCACTTTCAGAAGTCGCAGAAACGACCGGCGTCACAACCGCCCACGACCCATCGGCCATGTTGAGTGCCCACAGGTCGTCCAGTACTTTACCCGACGCCGTCACCCCGCCGTACACGTACAGCGCTCGGCCGACGGTCGCGTGCGCCATGTTAGTCCGCCCACTCGGAATGCTGGCGCCAAATGCTGGCAGTAGCGCCCAGGTAGCGGTCGCCACGCTATACTTCCAGCAGTCGTCGAAAATGCCGGCAGCGCCCTGCCCACCAAACACGTACATGGCGTTCCCGGCGTCGTCGTATCCCATGGCGTGAAACATGCGGCCCGCCGGCACCGTGCCCGACCCGCCATCGACCACGGGTTTCCACTCGAACGGGTCGTAGTCGAGCATCATTACCGTGGTTGGGAACGCGCCAAATGGCGACTGCCCGCCGTACACCAGCACCTGGCTGTTGCCAATGTGCACGGCGGCGTGGCCCTGCATGTTAGGCAGCATCTGCGACCGTACGCCCCACGGACTCATGTCGTACCATGTCTTGTTGGCGGGACGCGTCAGTGACGTCAGGTCGCCCGTGTCGGCGGTCACCTGCGTCACGGTCTGCTTGCGCTGCAGCGACGAAGAGATCAAGCTCAATATATCAGACCGTGATGCAAACGAGGACGTGGCGCACGGCGACCCCGAGGTCTTGAGGGAGACTTGCACCGAGGCCGCAAAGTTTTTGACCGAGTTGGAGACCAATGGGGAGCTGAGGGATACACCGTCTGTTTGTATGGTGTGAGAAGGTCATTCAAAAGAGAGAAAAAAGAGTGTACTCAGGGAGCTATCCAAAAGCGCATTGTATCCCCCACGTGCTCCACCCTGGACGGCACGAATGGCGGCCGTGATAGATACGCCCGTATTTTTAATGGCCGATGCCAGCAGATACGGCCCTGACACCTGTCCCAAAAACGTTGTCTGCGTCTCGTCCACGTCCACGCCAATCACGTACGTATTTTGCTGTGCGGCGGCCAAAATGCCAGCCGATCCCATCTGGCCTAAGTGTAAACGTTTCGTGAGGCGATTATGTTGTCACGACAGCCCAGTGAAATAGAGCACATACCACCAGCACCAAATATGACATCGGCACCTTTCCCAAGAAGTTCTGCTGCTCCTTGCTGGCCCAGTGCCGCCGAAGCAAAAGAGGGCTCGTAGACGCGATGTACCTCACATGCAGGACACAGCGCGAGAGCGCCCTGCATGAACCCATTGGCGAACCGTTTGATGGGCGGGATCGGAAATGCTCCCAGCACACCAACCTTTTTGCTGGTGGTGAACATGGCTGCCAGCGCGCCCGCCAGAAACCCGCTTTGGTCTTCGGCAAATGTCAATCCTGTCACATGAATTTCAATGAATTGAACTGTACTCTCCCGATCTGAGGAAGGAAAAGCCAATACCAAGCACATTTGCAATGGGCGGGAACACTCCCGTATCGTAGATCGCAAATGTTCGACCCGGGTATTTTGGGGCCAGAGTCGTCACCGTCGTTGCGTACAAGAATGACATGGCAATCACCAGATCGTCGTTGGCTATATCATTTGGGTTTCCATCAACATACAATCGAATTTCGTATACTGACCAAATAATGGCTACGAGACGCACTGGATAGAAGCATTGCGTCCCAATCGGCAAGCATCTGGGTGCTCGGCGCGGATTCATCCAAGAGCGTAAAATGGCACGAGATGGTTGCATTTTGCGATGCAAGCGTTGTACATGCGGAATTCGACGCGATCGACAAGGTGTTTGCTGGAATATGTTATGGTCAGAGAAGTAAAGACTGATTAAATCGCTGTTGTCGCACTAGTTGAACCAGACACGATCCTCACCGAGATCGCTGAAATGAGCGTGCAACCGCTTAGGGCGGCAAGCATAATCGTGATGATCCATAATTGCATGCTGTTGGACAATAAAAAAAATATTGCGGTGACTGCGATCGTGACAAGAATATGGAGTGCAGTAATACTTAAAAGGATGGCAATTATATTCAACCCGAGAATCAAAAAGAATTCATTGATTGTAGCCCGCATGATCTCCTGATCCTGGCATACTTTTTGGCTTACGCCCAAATTTGCATTATAAAAAGGAGGACAAGTACATCTTCACCGTCCAATGAGATGCGAGACCATAAAAAATATGGGCAGATTTTTTCAAAATGAAATTCGCCTCGCCAAAAAAAAAAAAAAATTCGCCATGACCAAGGAGGTCCCGACGATCCCGTAGTGTAGTGGTTAGCACCTTGGACTTTGAATCCAATAATGCGAGCTCGAATCTCGCCGGGATCTGGCCCTCGGCCCGTTGTTTGTTCCTCGGACGTTGACCGATTGCTGTCGGAGGGGGTCTTTTTTTTGCTGCGTTGTGTTCTTTCCCATTTATAAAAAAAATATGTTTTTGGCCCCATACATATTGCTCGCGTGGCTGCTCTCAGTTCAAATGGCGCTGGCCGCCAACTTGGCCAATGGCATTGCGCGTGTCGAATCCGTTGGTGCATGGTCATTTACGGCACCAACTGAGCTGAGCCAGTTGGATATCGGAGAGCTGCCTTCCACCGCTCCCAAAACCTTTGACCTTGCGTTTACCGCATTTGGCGAAAAGTTCCATTTCCATCTGGAGGAGTGGCACGGCATTCACAGCTCGCTCCGATCGCGCATGGATTCGACTTACTTGGCGGTCGTGGATACGAGCCACGGCGCATCGTTTTTGTTCAAGGACGGCCAGTCAGTATTATTTGTCCACCTTTATTACTCTCTCTTGGATTGTAATGCAGATTGACTAACTGCACCGTGCAATAGGCTCATTTCGGGCAATTTTGAAGCCAAGGGCGTGACCCACCATGTCCTGACCGGGTCACGGTACGCTCAGCAGCGACGAAAGATGCTGGATGCGAGCGCGAATGCAGAGGACGACAGCGTTGGAGACGACTTTGTCATTTACCGATCCAGCGACAAAACAATCCCGTCCAATGTCACGCACTCGTGCGGGCTTGACCACTCGGGCGCTGACATTTCTGCGTCGCCGTCCCTCGAGCGTCGGTCTGCTGCTGCTCCATCGTCGTCGTCGTCGGGCAGTTGTCCCACATGTATGTTTTGCATTACTACATACCTATTTCCCATCCTTTGACGCTAAAATCTCAAACAGCCAAGAAAATTGTCTACGTGGCCGCCGCCATGGACTGCACGTATATTCGCAAGTACGGGTCAGTCAGTGCAGCGCAGGACCAAGTGCTGAGCAACTTTCTATCTGTGTCGACGCTCTACACCAAGCAACTGAACGTGCAAGTCGGCGTCATCAACATTGTGCCATTCCCATCCTGCAACGACACCGGATTCAATGTCGACTGCTCGTCGCCATCATACGACATCGGCAACCGACTGAGCGATTTCTCGAAATGGACGGGCACTCTGCAGCTGACGACCGACATGCCGGGCGCTTGGCACTTGTTTACTGGATGTGCATCCGGCAACACCATTGGGTACCCCAATCCATCATATTTCTTTCAAGACCGAACTATAACAACAAATTATGCAGCCTAGCGTGGGTCAGTATGGTATGCAACCAGTACGTCTTTTCGCAGCACAACGCCGACGGGTCCGTAAGTTACGTGGGAGCCACGGGCGTGACCGCGTCCCCCTCCACGATCCCGCACGACACCGAGTGGCTGATCACCGCGCACGAGCTCGGGCACAATTTCGGCGCCAGCCACGACTGCCAGCTGACGACTGACTGCGGCGCAACGCCCGCCATCTGCTGCGCATGCTCTTCCACCACCACGTGCAACGACTGCCCGCAATACGACACGTTCATCATGAACCCGTACTCGCAGGGCTCGCTGCAGCGGTTCAGCCCTTGCTCTGTGGCCGAAGTGTGCTCCAAGATGGGGACCCTGGGGACTTGTTTGGTGGAACCCGGGGCGCAGCGAGTGCTGTCAAAGTCGATCTGCGGGAACGGAATGGTGGAGGACGGCGAGCAGTGCGATTGCGGAGGCGTGCAGGGGTGCGCGGGGAACGCGTGCTGCAATACCGACTGCACGCTCAAGTCTGGGGCTGTGTGCGAGTGCGTCTTCATTTTTTTATTATCTTGGGCCCACATGCTCACTATCCTTTTAAAAAATTAGTGACCAAAGCGATAACTGCTGCACCAAATGCCAAATCACGAGTTCGGCGGCAAAACAAGTGTGCAGAGCGACCACAGGCGCATGTGACCGGCCCGAGATGTGCGACGGACGCTCAAAGACGTGTCCTGCCGACACATTTATGCCCAATGGGCTGCCTTGCAACCTCACGGTGACGCTGAGTTCGCCCTTTGTCAAGGAAACGGCCGGTACATGCGCAACGGGCGTGTGCACGACCCGAAATCAACAATGCTTGGCCAATGGCGGTGCGGCTGTTGTGGCATCTGCGAATGGCACTTTGACTGATTCGATCTTGGGCGAATGGTTCGGTGTCCCATATTCCTTGAATGGTAGCTGCTAACTCTGTCCGGTCCCACAGTTCCGCCATGTTCTCTGGACAGTGCAGCCTCTTGTGCCGGTCATCGCTTTTCGGGTGTCGGCGAGTACCGGGCACGTACTTGGATGGCACACCGTGCGGTCAAGGTACTCTTGCATTTTTCCATTTCATTCCTCAAGATTTATTCAGCTCATCCGAAAAAATATAAAATAGGAGGTCAGTGCCATCAAGGCGCATGCAGCCAGCCCGACATGATCGGATCCATCGTGCACTGGACGCTAAAAAACTGGATCGGTGCCATTGCCGTCGGCGTCGCGACCGCGCTGGCGCTCTTGTCCGCGATCCAAAGGCTGTGCTGCACCTGTTCGCGTCGCCGATCCGTGTCCGAGGGCACTCTGAAACGGATGCGGCACTACTACGAGAAACCCGAGTCGTCGATGGCGGCGCCGGCCCGCTCGTCGGCGGAAGTGCTGCGTTCTGCTGAGTTGTAAAAAATATACATTCTACTGACTTTGTCAGTGCGGTCGAGAGCCCAATAACAACTTGACCATCCCTTCGGCAACGAGAGCACGGGTGAGAAGCTCTGCTCGCTCTTCCTCGAGCTGGCGGTGCGTTTGCTGAATGTAGGCTGCGATTTCGGCCCTGGGGTCAGGCTGTGCTTGAACACGCGGTACAGTAGGAACTGGAATGGTCGCGGCATGGGTATGTGCAGGCGATCGAAGCGCTTGTAAGGACTGAGTGACGGTCTGAAATGCCCGATGGTGCATTTCGGTCTCGTCAATAGCCTTTTGCAAGCTGGCAGTTGCCTTACCGCCGCCACCTCCCTGAGAAGACGTTTGATGGTCAGAAATATATTGTCATCCATGGTTTTGAATGAATGTACCTGAAGGATCATCACCAATCGGAGCAAGTGGAGAATGAGCTGGTGCGATGCCGACACGAGCTTGTGGCACCCAAACACCCCGTCCATGGCCGACCGCTCGCTGTTGACTACTGCTGAGAGAACGTCCTTGTGCATGGCGTCGACAATCTTTTTCAGTGTGGTCAGCGTCTCGTTGTTTGGATTGATCTGGCAAGTTGCGTCGATATCTATTCCCAAAATTGAGTGTCACGGTACATTCAAGAGAAAAAAAAAAATGGACGTACAATGCTGCAAGCGCTGGCGAAAGGTGCTCGTCACGTCGTGGAGCTGCTCTCTGCACTGCGCCAAATCTGCATTCATGGCACCAAGCTGCGTTCCCAGGTCTGCCTCGACACGCTGAATCACGAGGATCACTTCGGGCCCAAGAGAGTGCGCGTCGGTCGGGGTTGAGGTTGCTCGTGTCTTTGGCCCAGTGCTTGCCGTGAGCAGCGTGACTTTCTCCGTCAATGCGTTGCGCTCGTAGTCAAGGTCCTTGACCCTGAGCACAAGGAATACTTTTTTGTCAGCTCCACCGAAACGAAAAGGATAAATGAGGTACCGTCGCAAGAGCTGCTGCTCGCGGTCAGCCATGGCTTGCTTGGTCTTTTCCGCGACCTCGGCCCGCCCAAGAACCTTGATGAACTCGATCGCCAGCTCTTCCGCTTGCCCCGCCTCGCCTCCCAACTCGTGAGCCATACCCTTGACCCGAAACTCGAGCGCGGTCTTTTCGGCCTGCACCTGCTCCAGCCCGGTTTCGACCTGCCGCAACCGTGCGCTCGTGACCGCCAACTCGCGACTCTGTGCCTCCATCTTATCTTCGGCGGCTGCACGAGCGCGACGCGCACTGTCAGCCTCGGCGGTGGCCGCGGCCAACTGGTCAGCCAACCGCGCCGCTTGGGCGGCAGCCACGGTCCGCAAATCAGTGGCGGTGACCAAGTGTGCTTCCGAGTCGTCCTTGAGCGCGGCGGCGATCTTGATTTGCTCGTGCAAGTCGGCAAGCTGTGTTGACAGCGCGGCGATCGTCGAGTGCAATGAGTCGTTCTCGCGCGTCGCCGTCACTAGCCGCTGCGCGACCTCGTCCTTGTCGCCGTCGAGTGCTAAACGGTCTAGCGACGACTCGGCTTTGGCCTTGATCCGTTGCTCGCGCGCCGCTCGGACTCGCCGCGCATGCTGGACGGCCGGCGTACCCTGAAGTGGGTACAGCTCCATGTCGGAGACTAAGGGGACGAGGTACGCAAACAACGACGTCACGAGCGTTGGGTCGGAGCCCATGTTGACCAGACACACCAGGTGCAGTACCGCATTGGATTCAAACAGCGGGTGCAGGATCCATGACAGCGCGCTCCTCTCGACATCAAATGGAGTGGCAGTTGCTGGTCCATCGTCCTGTATTTATTTTGTCAGGTTTCGATGGTTGCAGAGAATAGACGAGTAAAGAGTGCCTTGGACACGGATGGTGACGACTTTTCGCCTATAAGCGACGCAAGACCAGCAGCAACGGTGGTAGTGGACCGAGAGATGGTATCGCCTTCCTTGGTTGCCAGCTGCTCGAGGTTGGACGGCAACAGCCGGTCTGCGGCAAAGAGCTCGACGATGTACAAGTCCGACGTCCACGTCTCTCCCGACTTGAGATTTTGCTCCAAGCTCAGGCGGTAAATCACGCTAGTCTTGTCGGATCGGCCGCGGATATTGGATCGCGCTCCTTTTGCCTAGTCCGTTGCTTGTGAGCTATATTCATTCCTTAATTAAAAAAATTAAAAAAAACCTTCGCCAGGGCCGAGAGACAGTCATCATAGGTGGCAACGGACCGTGTCGTGAGATCTTGCAATAAAGCACATGAGCAGTCATTCCAGTTGATCCGGGTCGGGATGTCCTTTTCGCGTTTTGATGAGAGCAAATCGCGCACGATCTCCGAGTAGTGCTCCTGGATCGAAAGCGAGAGAGTAAAAGACGCGAGCCCGCCGCCATCGTTGTCTGATTTCAGCTTGAGCGCGTCGTACAGCGATTTCACGATTCCATCCAGCACACCTATCGGCATAAACGGTCAGATCATCTTCGAATGCACATCCATAAGACAATGAGATAAATAAAAAAAAAACCTCCAGCCGCCGTCTTTGGATTCGCGCCCTCCAGAAGCGCAGTCTTGCCCGATCCGGCCAGCCCCAGAACCAAGCACACCTGGTGGATCCCGTCCAACAAGCCCGAGACCAAGGCGCCCGAGTCGGCGATCTGCTGGCCAACGGTGTGTGCTGCCACGTCGGGCGGATACAGACCAGTCACATTGGGAACCAGGGCGATCGAGCGCTTGCCGGCCACGATCGAGCACGATCCGTTAGGCAGAAGCGGGGTCAGTGATAGCGTGGCGCGCGAAAGTAGGCCATCGGGGGCAGTGGTGCGCAAGTATATGTGGGGCCGAGTAGTTGTTGCTGGTGGCATTGTATATACTTTGAGGGTGGAATTTGCTTGGAAGGTTTTGCTTTTAACCAAGTCCACGCTAAAAAAGAGCGAAAATAGAAGACCATTCGTCATATATTTGCACCGATCCGCACCTGGCTATGTACAGCACTCACCTGCGACGACCGCTTTTATTTATTCATGTACAACAGGTCGCCTATCGGCGGGTGGCCGCCATGACAGCCGCTGCAGCGCGGGCAATTGCCCGCTTGCGGTCAATGCAGTCCGCCGTCGTGTGTCCCAGACGGCGGCCGTGGAAGTCGCAGGGTCCGGCCTTCACGACCAGGACCGCGGCGGTCAGCGTACCGTTGGCCGTGCGCGTCGGCGGCGTCCACGTCCAGAGGGTCGTCCTGGGGCGGGCGCGGTGTCGGGGGAACTGTGGGCGGGCCGGGCCAGGGGGAGGACCAAACGCGCGCTGCTGCTGGTGCTGTTGGTGTTGCGGGAAACCGAAACTGCGTTACCGGTGGTGTTGGGCGGGACCGGATCCGCGCTGCTGCTGGTACTGGTGGCGCTGGGGATAGCCGTAGCCGTGCTGCTGCTGGTGGTGGTGCTGATGGTGGAAGTCGCGGCCGGTGCTTGCGAGGGCGTACTGGGCCGCCTACGACACGTTGTCAGCAGTGGCCTTGATGACCCAGCGCATCGCGCGCCAGTCAGAGGCGTCCTCGAGGGTCACCGGCGGCTTCTCATGAATGGCAGGGAGGACGGAACCACAAACGAAACTGGCCACGCTTGCCATGCTGTTCAGGTCTTCGTCTGCCTCGACCAGGACGTGGGCGAGGCGATCCAGGAAGGTGGAGACGTCCTCGCCGGACCTCTGCTTGGTGGCGTTCACGATTGCCATGAGCTTGGAGCGGGTCTTGGGCTGCGGCGTCAGGTCGCCGAGGAGAACGAACAGGTCATCCAGCGTGGTGGGGTAACAGCCATGCACAGCAAAGAAAGCCTTAACGGCGGCGTACGACCTGCCGGCGGGGTCCAGGGCTTGCGTGACAGAAATGACCTGGCCCATGTCGGTCAGTCCAGACAGCTGGAAGCTGGCGTCGTACTTGGCCATCTTCAGGTCGGCCATCGTCTCGAAGTCGCGGATCGACGTGAGTTTGATCACGCGACCGGGGGTGGCGTCCATGTTGGGGACAAAAGTTGGTTTAGGAGGATCAGCGAAAAGCAGTGACGCTGGCGAGGGGGTGAGGGCCGGTTGGGCCAAAGAGGGCTGGGTGACGAGGTCTAGGAAGGACGAGCAACCGACAGAGGTGGCCGAGTGGCTGTAGCTGGGAGCCCGGCGACGAGGGGACGGGTAAGAACGGTGCTTGGGACTTTGGGGTATGGAGGGGGAGGGGGAAGGCAGAGTACCCTCCAATGTAGGGACCAAGTCGCGAGGCGGGCGTTTCAGGGCCAGTGCGGAAACGATCTCGTCCAAAAGATGATGAAGGCCGTGGGGGCGGATCCCAGCCTTCAGCACAAGAGCAAACAGCAACTCCTTGATCTCAGTATAAACTTGAAACGTCAAGTCCATGCAATCTTGGTGTCGCTGCTCTTCTTGGCCCGTCCCTCCACTTCCACAAGGAGCTCGTTAAAAGCAGCTGTAAAGAAAGCGCGTGTCAATTCCCCTCGATGAAATTGAACTGGGAAAAATACAAACCAAGGATGTTCCATTGCGTGCCCGTGAACCGTGGGACAAGCTTCTTGTCCATGACAGCCTTGACGGGTTCCTTGAGCTTCAAGAGGCGCGCGATCACCCCCCTGTGTACTCGACCAGCGCGTCAGGACGTCCTTCAGTGGCTGCAGCACCTCGACGCCTTGCTCGGCTCAGGCAGCAACCAAGGCCTCGCGCGCGGCCCGCGTGTTGTACAAGGTCGAGACGACCTTTGGAAACTGTCATAATGGCTCCATTGTGAGTCATGCAGGGCAGGATAAAAAAAAGTCTTCGAACCTGCGGGATAGCTGCGAAAAGGACCTTCAGCATGCGCTGGACAACCAAATTAATGGAGTGCTGCATGCAGTACACGCCGGCGATCTGGTGCGAGACCCCACAGATCGGCGTTGATCGTGTCCAGCATCTTGGTATTCGTCGACGCATTGTCCATGGTCATGGCTGAGACGTTTTCCCACTGCAGGCCATACCTGTCACGACTGGGTTCCAGGGCTCTGCAGACGAGGGACGAGAAGAAAGAAGGCGATCGAACTATTATGAATGAATAGATGACTCGCGACGTAGTACCAAGCTGGGCAGTACTCGTCGCGAGGTCTCCTTTTATATATTTACACAACAAGTCACGTGCAAGAAGAACACGAAAGAGCAATGGGCAATCGCGTGATTGTCACAATAACCAAGCAGCACCTGTTGTGTTTTATAGGAGAAGCTTGGTAGTGGGAATTGGCCAGGCTGTGGTTATATTCAAAGGTTTAAAACCGGCTTTTCTAGCCAAGAGAGGAGATCGTTCTCACAGTACAACACCCTAATTTGTCCCCCCCATCCCTCACATATACTACAGTGCCACAACAGCACCGACTCGAGCGCAGCCACCGACGCTTCCGCAGTGCTGTTGGCGCACGGAACCACGTCGAGCTGGTCCCGTTGGATGTGCAACATGTTGTTCTCGTCACGCACGGATCAGACTTGTCGGGGCAGCGCAACCATTCCAGTGGTCGTGCGCAAGTGCGACCAACCCGACACGAGCCTTCAGGTGGCGACGAATCTCGTCATGGCAGTTCTCGGCAGGGCGCCAGGACCCAGGGTGCGGAAAGCCTCGCGGACAAGCGGCTTGATGTGCGGCGCGAGCTCGGCCATCTCGTTGATATCCACTTTTTTGGTCCTGGTGGTATAAACTTGAGGCCGAAGGCATTCACTCCCGACATGTCGTGGACGGCGGAAGGGGAGGCGAGGGCTTTTGAGGAAAGACCACGAGCCCGGCCCCCAGTCCTTTTTTTTCAAGCAGAAGACGAGTCGTGGT
>MU625033.1:0-13585 GCA_025349905.2 Blastocladiella britannica
CGTGGTGGGAAGCGGCAGCTCTACTACATTCCGGCTGCTTGGGAACGGGCGGGGATGCCATTCCTCTTTTTCTTTTCTGCAAAAGCTTTGCTTCAAAGCTCGCCAAACGTCGATGTGAATCCAGGTGCATATGTTTGGTTTACTGCCGAGTACTTTTTAAACTCAAAAAGAGAATTATTAATAATAAAAAAAAAGCAACAGAATATTATAAAAAAAAGCTTGCATTTTTCTGGAGGGGAGGTACAAATCGCGACACACGCCGACAAAAGAAACTACAACACTTTTTACTTGTGCTCAACCGACACAACCTTGCCGAGCATGACGGCGGTGTTGCCATCGAGGAACGCAATGCGCGACAGACCCTCGCAGTTGCCGAACGAGTCCACCACAAGGGGCTGGATGGGCTCGAACACAACCTCGGCGGCCTCGTTGGCCTTGAGCGAGTGGGGGGCCTCGGCCTTCTTGCGACCAGTCTCCTTGCCGATCTTCCAGTTGATCTTGACGATCTTGCAGGCCGAGCGGCCGCAGCGGACAAAGCCGATGGGCGAGTATCCGGGCTTGACCTCCGACGGGATGTCAAGAGTCTGGATCTGAGCCGTGAACGACTTGACGGCCTTGAGGGTGCCGTCCTCCTTGTAGATCATGACGTCGCCGACGCGGGGCATGTTGTTCTTGTCAAGACCCTTGATGTTCATGCCGACGTTGTCGCCAGTCTCGCCCTTCTCGACCTTCTTGTGGTGCATCTCGACGGTGAACACCTTGCCAGCGCAGGGGGTCGCGGTGGTGTGGGTGGGCAGGAAGACAACATCCTTGTTGGTGGTGACGACACCCTGCTCGACACGGCCGGCAAGCACATCTCCGACACCCTTGATCTTGTAGATGCCCGAGATGGGGACGCGCATGGCGGCGTCCGACTTGCGCGACGGCAGCTCGGCAAAGTCGTTGAGCACCTGCTGGAGGGTCACGATCGTCAGCTTCTTGCCCGTCGAGGGGTGCAGCACCTCCTGGCCCTTCCACCAGGTCATGTTGGTCGACTGCTTGAGCAGGTTGTCGCCCATCCAGCCCGAGATGGGGAGCACGGGCACGGACTGCTCGACAAAGTCCTTCTTCCAGCCGGTCTTGATGAGCATGTCCTTCATCTCGGCCGAGATCTCGTCGTAGCGCTCCTTCTTGTACGGACCAGCGGGGTCCGAGTCCATCTTGTTGATGCCGACAACGAGCTGCTTGACGCCGAGGAGGTTGAGCAGGCGGGCGTGCTGGCGGGTCTGGCCCTGAATCTCGCCGGCCTTGTGGTCGCCCTTCTGGATGGCGGTGGTGAAGTTACCGTCGGCGGGCACCATGAGGAGGGCGACGTCGGCCTGGGCGGCGCCGGAAATCATGTTCTTGATGAAGTCGCGGTGGCCGGGGGCGTCGATGATGGTGTAGTGCCAGCGGTCGGTGAAGAACTCCTTGGTGGTGCAGGCAATGGTCACGCCACGGGCGCGCTCCTCCTTCTGGCGATCCATGTAGAACGCAAAAGCGAACGACGACTTGCCGAGAGCGTCGGCCTCCTGGCGGAGCTTCTCCATCTCACGCTCGGGGATACCTGATTTTTATTTTTATTTTTATTTTTTTTTGGGATGAGGTTGAGGTCGAGTCGATTGAATAATGATGTTGGGGGGGATTTTGATGTTGTTGTTTTTGATGTTGTTTTTGATGTTGTTGTTTTTGATGTTGCGATCAAGCACAATAACAACAATAACACCATTAAAAAAATAAAAATAAAAAGCTATAAACTTTTTCTACATACCGCCAAGCTCGAACAGCAGACGGCCGGTGGTGGTCGACTTGCCGGAATCGACGTGACCGCAGATGACAATGGAAAGATGGGGCTTACCCTCAGACATGTTGATTTGATTTCGGTAAAGAAAAAAACGGTGGGTCGGGTTGCAAAAGAAAAACGAGCACGAAGCGCGAGAGAGAGGTGTCGGATCTGTCGGCGTCGGCCCACTTTTGAGGGTGGGGGACCTTTGCTTTCTTGTTTTCTACTGAGTCAACCAGCACGTGAAGATGTTGCAGTGGGGGAGCGAAACATGCCGTTTTGTATTTTAATGTTAATATTTAATTGGGCACACGCCGTCGCGCCTGATCCACCCGCGCGCGCAACTGCCGCTCCAGCGCCTCGATCGTACCCGTCTCTGGCGGCACCGCAGTCGAAACGGTGGGCACTGGCAGCGCCGACGCAAACGCTCGCCACTCGCGAGGACCATGCGCGTCGAGCCACGCGGCTCCCTCTGGATCGTACGGGCCTGCGCCATCGTCCTCCGTCGTCGTATCTCGAGCGCGCGAGGGTCCCGCAGCGAGCAGATCACGCACGAGGTCGTCGTACGCGCCAACCAGTTGCGTCAGGTGGAATTGGGCGCCTGGGGTCAATGAAATCGGCGGTGGCTGCGGACCCACGGCCGTAATCACGGACGCGAGCGTGAGTCCCGACGCAGCGACCTCTCCCGATGCCACTGATGCCGCTCGGGTGACGCTCGAGGCAGCGGTCAATGCAGACGACTTGGCCACGTCGGTACCGTGGTGAATATGCGATCCCCCGGCCGAGCTCGTTGTTGGAGACAAGGGCGTATCCGGCGAGCCGAGCGACATGGACGCAGACGCGCTCCTCGACCGAAGACGCATCGTCGGCGCAACCGGCGGCAGACAGATTTCGGACGACGCGGCGGAAAAGAGGGCGGTGCGCGGCGACCCTGGACCGCTCGGCCCCCGCATCATCATCAGCATCGGCCCACCGAGCGAGTCTTCCAGGAACGCCATGAGCTGGTACTCGGGCGGCTGGACGGCCGGCAGGAGGTGTGCGGGGAACTCGGGCGACCCGACCACCTGCTCGACCAGCAGCCGCCGCTCCTCTTCGGCATCTTCCCACAGCATGAACGACGCGCGCACCTTGTCGCGGACCGCATTCCACGACTGCCTCCGCTCAAGCTCCGCCGCCCACAGGCCCTGGCGCCGCCAACGAACCGATGCGCGGAACTCGTCCAGCGAATGCGACAGGGGCACAAGCTCGTTTTGCGCAACGGCATCCAGCATCAATGTCAGCCGTGCCACCGCGGGGCAGATGCGCGCCAGCTGAACGACAAGCGCCAAGAGTGAGTGCAGCGCCGCCTGATTTGTTTCACACGCGGCCGCTAGCACCGTGCTATCCGTCGGTCCTGGTGCCCGTTTCAGTGCTGCGCGCGTGTGGGGGATGGTGGCCATGGGGTCCGACATGTGCGTGGCCTGCGCAATCAGTGCCGCTCGCTGCGACGTGTAGTTGGCGATTCGCTCTTTATATATATATATATATATATATATTTACATTGCACGTCAGGATTGTAAAATTAATAAAGGGGGATACATACCCATGCAGTCGTCCATGAGCGCCGGCGTCTCTGGAGCAAGAGCGCTCGAATCATCAAATGCATCGGAGCCACCCGGCCAATGGGACTGGGCAGCCTCCATCTGCGCCAGCTCTCGCCGCGTGGACTGCAGGCGCGCCGAGATCGAGTCCAGCTGGGCCAGGGACGCTGGAAGCACCGGATCCAGATCATGCTGTCGCAACGCCGATTCGCGCAGCTTGAGCACTGCCCACGCACGCTCTTGTATCCGGATCCGATCCCACCCCACCGTCACGTCTGCGGCCGCATCCATCCCACCATGGCCATTTCCAGCGCTACCAGGCGCAGATCCAACAAAGGAGGACGAGAGCCCCAGTGGCGCTCGCTGGATGGCCGCGGTTGGGACATAGGGCGGCGCGCGCTGGGTCCAGGCGCTGACTGCTGCCGTTGCTGGAGACATGCCGGACTGGCCGTTCCATTGACTGCCGCCTGCATTCGGCGGAGTCGAGCCCATGACAAGTGGCGGGAGCGTCGGGACAGATCCCCGTCGCTCGTGCATGAACCGGTCCGGTGTCACTGGGATCGGCATGGCGGCGTGATCGGATTCCCGGCGCGGCAAGCTCCCAGTCTCAAGTTGCAGAGAGCGCGTCATGGGTGTAAAAGTCCCGACGCTCCCATTGGACGGAGGCCTGGAGGAGGACGCTCCGTCGCCAGTTTGCGATGCGCTGGCAAGGCGATTGGGCGCGAATGCAAACACGGGCAGATCCGGCTAATGCGATTGAGGGTGAGCGGCAAGGCGTGGCCAGGGGCAACTGAGAACGCTACCAATGGATCCTCGTTCGCGTGCAGAGACGCGGCGGCAGCGTACACGCGCCAAGCCGATGGCGAAAACAACGAGCCGTCCGGGAGTAACCAGTGCCACAATGACCGGAGCGCGGGCGGCGTCAGCAACGCGGCAGAGGGGGCTGGGCCCGAATCGTGGAAATTTTGGTGCTGCGGACCGACAATGGCCAGCGCAGCGCTTGCCAGCGAATGCAGGACGTGATCAAAGTCGGCGTGCGTCGGCAACGCGACGGACGCCGCTTGGCCAGACGGGAGGAGCACGCGCACGGTGCACGCGCTGTTCTGCGCGTCGGCGTCGGTTGGGAGTGGCGGAACTGCTGGCGCATCGTCCAACCTTGGCAAAGTGCTGCTGTTCATTTTTTTTTATTTTTTTTATTTTTTTTATTTATTATATTTTTTTTCAAAGCCCAACAAGATCTCATTGCCAGAACCTGGCAATGCGATTGAATCCAGTGGCAGATCGAGACGATTCGCCTGATCTCGGGGGCGCTGACGGTGCACTGGACGACACTGCAAGCGCTGCCTCGGGCGAGACGGCAATCACAGCCGTAGCAGCCGCGAAGCGCGGTCGACCAACCCCACTCTTGCCCTGGCCGCTTTCACCTGGCATGACGACCAAGAAGGTGGCAAATGCGACCACCGAGCGTTGTTGTTGTTCGTGCTGCTGCGCGATTGCATGCAGTTCCACCGAAAAGGGCTGGCATTGATCCAGGCAGTGAGTTAAGCTGTCTCAATAACAAAATGTCCAATGAAGTACCTGTCCAAGGGCAGCAAGCTCAGCGTCAAGAATGCCATGACTACCCGGTCGCGAGTTGGAGTGCGGTGGGGACTGTGCAACAATGTGCTCTTCCGACCCGGATCCGGATCTGCTGCGATTGTGAGTCACTTGCTCGTACGGCCGCAGAGCAAACGGCAGCGATGGTCGCAGGCTCTGAGACGGACCAGCCAGCGCGCGCGCGTCCACCACATACATGGAGGCAAGCACCTCCGGCTGGCCCAGTCGCCGCAATGCCAAAGCGCCCGCATTCAATTGGTGCTGTTGATGCGCCAGCACCTGGCTGCGTGCGATCCGCCGCAGCGCCAGCACGCTCGACAGCAGGATCGCAATGATGCCCGACGCGAGCATCGCGGACGGCGTAATGTCGCCATTGGCGCTGCCGCCGGTGCCTGGGCTTCCGCCGCCGCTGATTGAGCCCGTCACAGCGGCCGCAAACTTGTACGCGACGCGAGGTGGAGGGCTCGCGCCATTGCTGTTGTTGCTTGGCGGCAGCTGAGGTGGAGCAGCCAGAGACAGGCGCACCACGTGCCACCCGCCAAAGCGGCGCATATCGAGGGCCGAGAGCACCGCTTGCGCCGACGTCGAGGATGCTGAAACCGCCGTAAACGAGACCTCCCATGGTGGACCGCCGCCGAGTCCGGTCGAGGGCGACGGCGCATTGAGGACCGCGATGCTGAGCGGAAAGGATGCACCAGTGCTCGCACCAGCCGTCACCGCCGCAGTCAACACCAGGTCCTGCTCGGGCGCATTCACAAACACCGAAAAGTCGACAAATGTCCGGGCGGTGCTGCTGCCGCCAAGCTCGCCCGTCGCCGCCGGCCCACCCAGAGTAAGGGGCATGCGCGGAGGGCAGGAGGCACCAGAAGTCCCCGCCCCGTCGCTGCCGCACCCATACCGGCAGGTGCCGCCACACCACCCGCACCCGGGCTTGCGCACACAGTCGGCACAGTCGTTGAAGCGCGCGCACCATGTTTGCGCGCGGCACTGCATGCGTCGAAGCACTGCAGCGGGCGACGGCGACAACAATGACGAAGCGTCGGCGGGATCAGCCGCAATGCGCAGCGCTGGCATGTCGGCGAGGTCGCGGCCATTGTCGCCCCCCACCACGACCAGGTCCACGTCGCCGCCATTACTTCCCGCCACGACAGGACGCACCACCGCCGAATGGCCCTGCCGGTTCTCTCCCGTCCACTGCGTCGCATTGACCACTGCCCAGCAGTCGAGATCGAACGCGACCAGCGTGCTCGAATAGCACTCTTTACCTACGCCGGACATGTCGGCAGCCACGGGGCTCACAATTCCACCAAAGAGCAGCGCGCGGCTCTCCCCCGCCATGTTTGCCGACCCATGCGCGCGCGGACCGCCGGCAATCGCCACCGTCGTATCGTAAAACCACAAGTCGGCCGCCACGCTGTAGGATTGCACGGCACCCTGCGCAAAGATGTGGATAAAACGCGTTGGCGCATGGTACACTGCGGGCGACGCGAGGGTTGCCGCGTACGTACGCAGCGGGTGCGACGACGAGTTGAGCTGGACCCAGTGGTCGGATGCTATTTATCGTTGGTGTCCACAAGTCAGGCATGGGTACGGGGCCTTGAACTGACCAACAAAATAGCATGTACGCACCAAGATCGTACGCATACGCGAGCCGGTTCATGCGGTAGTAGCCCTCTGCCGCCAGCGTCCACCCGCCCATCACAAACAGCCGCCCTTCCTCTGGTGCCGCCACGGCCGACGGCCAGAACAGCGCCGGCGGCTGCACTGCGCTCGTTGCACCGGCACGCACCCACGAGCCGCGAGCCATTGGCTGTGCCGCATCCAGCCGCAGCTCCCACAGCTCGCTCGACGCGGCTCCGTCGGCCGTGACGCCGCCAAATGCGAATACGCGCGCGCCAATAGACATGAGCGCGTGCGAGTGCCTGTCGGCGGGCTGCGGCGCCGTGAGCGCGATTGTGTGCCATGTTGTCGATGCTGCGATTTTCCATATGGATCAGTGTCTCGTCTCCCCTCCAGGCGGTTGCAAAAAAAAAACTGGAGCGTGCCAAAATGGTACAGTGCCGTGTCCCATGGCACGACCTGCGCGCTGTGCTGCCCGCCAGCAACCACGAGCGTGTCACTTTGCGCAACGTACGCGCCGCCGCCGAGTTTGGTGCGTGCGCCGATCGGTGATCCCGGAGCACGGTCTATTGCACTTTTTTTTTTCATTCAAGTTCCGCCGGTGAATGAATGAATGTTTGACAGACACGAACCATCGTCGCACAATGGACCCGTCGCGCCGGGATTGCACTGGCACTTGCCGTTCACGCAGATACCGCGCCCGCCACAGGCGCTCCAGCACGCATCCACAATTTGATACGACGCGACGAACCCGCTGCCCGCGATATCCACGTCCGACGTGAACACCAGGTCCATTGTCGGCCCCGTGCTCACCAGCACCTCCCCGCCGGGTCTCGCCGCGATCAGCGTCGTACGGTTGCCGCACATGCGCGCCATCAGCACCGGCGACAGCGGAAGCAACGACAAAGACGGCGGCTCCGCGTCGTACACGGACAAGTAATCGTACGCGCACTCGGTCACAAACTGCGAGAACGTCACGCGCACCAGCTTGCCCGGCGGGCCCTGGATGCGCCACCGGCACTGCAGATTGTTGGGGTACTCTGGCGCATACCCGGTGCCAAATACGCCGCTCTGCGCTATGAGCACTTCGGGGACCGACGTGCATCCTGGGATCGTCGACACTGACATTGCGGTTGTATTTGACGCTGCCACATCCAGCTGGCGGCGGCGGAGAAGGTCGTTGTCTTTGCTGCCAATACCGTCACTTGCGATCTTCCACCCGGGTAGGGGCCACTGCGCAATTTGCTGCTGTTGTCGTGCGGATCCGCGGACTGCAATGAAACCAAAGATCACTGTTGCCAGCGCGACTAGTTTGAAGACGGCGACCATTCAATTTTATGTACGCCGTAGTAAATTTGCAGTAATGGAGAGATTCGCGATTGGGAATATTGGTCATGTCAAAATCGAATTCCCAAACTCGCGAATTTTTTTTGTGCGAAGGTTTCCCATGATTAACTGCTGCTGCGGATCGCTTTAAATTAGCACTATATTAGTATTATTCTGCCACATTTTCTCTCGGATCGCACGCTCATTCGTACCTCGCCCTGAAACCCGCAAGTCCTCGGGGTTTTTTTCTGGTCATTGCACGAGAGCGGTTGGATTCCAAAGCTAGCGCCTCCTCTTCAAATCTCGAGACACTCGCGTGGATATATATCTTATCGTTTTTGGAGCAGTTTCTGGAAGCGTCGCGCGCTGTAGATCCCAATGGCTCCAACAGCACTATCGATGCCGTGCTTGCTGCCGTCGCGGGAAGACAACAGCAGTCCGATCTCGCCGTCCGCGTTTGTGCGCCACCGAGATGCGCTCACGTCCATGCCGATTCGGAAATTTTACGACGACGCAAAGAATGCGGCGCTCGCAGCACTGCCGACCCAGTCCGACACCTCGTTTGTTTCCGCATTTGCAACCTCACTTGCCGACTCGGTGAACGAGGATGACTTGTGCGACCGCATCATTGCCTTTTATGACGATTGCATGGCCATGCGGTCCGAAACGCGCATGAAGAATGAGAAAATGGCCGAATTCTTGCGTTCTTGTACGCACACACCTGTTTTTTGGGGGTGTTTCCTTGTTGAGCTCATAGATCAACATGAAATAAAACAGACAAACCCATTGTGGACGATCTCAAGAGGAAGCGAGTCAATGCAGACGACTTTGTGCTTGCCAAAAAACTTGGTCATGGAGCATTTGGACAGGTGCGACATATCCTTGCAAATATTTGAAGACACCTACTGATCGGATCCTTTGTTGATTGCTGGATAGGTCCATTTGGTTCGCGAGCGGGGCACTGGCAAGCTCTACGCATTGAAAAAGATGTTCAAGGCGAAGCTGTCCGAGGGAATGGTACGTCGTCGCCTCTTGGCAACAATGGAGAGTCTCTCTGATGCTCACTTTGACCCATTTTCATCACAGCGGTACAGGGAGGAAAAGACGGTCCTCTCGGAAACTCAATCGCCGTTCCTGACCTCCTTGAAGGCGTCCTTTCAGGATGACGAGTGCCTGTACTTGCTGATGGAGTACTGCGCCGGCGGCGACCTGCTGCGGCTCATGACCACCTACGACGACGAAAAGATGCCCGAACCCGACGTGAAATTCTACGCGGCCGAGGTCCTCATGTCCATTGCCGCGCTTCATGCGGCCGGGTACGCCCATCGCGACGTCAAGCCCGAAAACGTGATCCTGGACGCGCACGGGCACGTGAAAATGGCCGATTTCGGGTCGTGCATCAAGGTCGGGTCGGACGGCCTGATTCGGTGCGCCATGGCCGTGGGCACCGCGGATTACTCGAGTCCCGAGGTGCTCGACTCGATGAACGTCAAGAACCCGACGTATGGCCGCCACTGCGACTTTTGGGCGCTGGGAGTCCTGATTTTCGAGATGCTGCACGGGTGCCTGCCGTTTAACGTGGAGGAGATCATGTCCCAGATTCTCAAAATTGATGTACGCCCTCGTGTCTTCTGCAACACCACAGAATCAAACTCATGCTCACGGGTGATATACCATGAACTGAACAGGGAGACGTCGAGTTCGATGACAAGGAGACCGTGATCTCAGACGACGCCAAGGACCTCATTTGCAAGCTGCTCACCAAGGAAGCTCGGCGACTGGGCCGCAACGGGGTCGAAGAGATCATGGCGCACCCATGGTTTGCGGGCATCACCTTCGCTGAGCTTCGGTCGCCGTCGTCCGTCCCGCCGTTTGTGCCGGCGCTCGAGTCTGACGACGATACCCAGTACTTTGAGCGCGATCTCTTGAACGAGGCGTACAAGGTGCCACCGCGGCCTCCGCCCACGTCCACCTTTGAGCCCCGCAATCTCCGGTTCCACGGGTTTTCGCACGTCGAGCCCGACGAAGATGACGACGATGACCTGCCCGAGCCAACTCCGCTCAGCAAGTCGCTCCCAATCACCAAAAAGGCGCTGACGCGCGAGCGCGGGGCTTCTCGGTCGCAGCCAGCGTCCGCGGGACCCGTGCCAGCACCTGTATTTCTCCCGCTCTCTGGCGGCAGTAATGGCACTAGTGGTGGCAATGCCGGGAGTTCCTTCCCGCCGACGTTGTCGAGTAAAAAAACCCAACTCCCGCCACCCACCATCGAGACGCTCCCAGCGCTCGCGGCCCAGGCGCTGGCAAAGCTTCCCGCCGCCCAGAGCTTGCCCCGAGCCGCATCGGGAGCGTCCACGCTCAGCGCCGCCGGTACAGCCACCGTGGTAACGGCCACGTCAGAGCAGCTCACGTCGGCGCTGACGCGCGCCAGCGAGCTCGAAATGGAGGGAAGGCGGCTCAAGGAAAAGCTGGCGGCCGTCACGGCCGAGCTCGACGCCGAACGGGCGGCGGCCGAGTCGTCACAGCGCGCGTTGCGGACCGAAGTGGCCGTGGGCCAAGCGGATCTCAATGCCGCTCGCGCCATGCTGGCGGCCGAGACCGCGCGCGCCAAGTCGGCCGAGGCCGAGACTGAGCGACTGCGCGGCGAAACCAAGGCTCTGGGTGCACAGTCGCAGACGGTGACGGCGCGGGCGGATCTGCTAGACCGGCGCCTCGCATCCGCCACCAGCGACCTGGACCGGGCGACGGCTCAGTCGGCGGCGGTGGCAACGGAACGGGACGCGGCCCTCAAGCAAGTGGCCGCGCTCACGTCAGCTTTGGCAGAGCGGGAAACCAAGGCGCAATCGCAAGTCGCTGAGCTTCGCGACCAGCTGGCGGCCGCCGAGCGCCAACTGGCAGCACTGGCCGCCACCACAACGGACCTCGTTGCTGCTCGGGCCGAAATCGACCGGCTGTTGGCCAAAGTGTCCAAGCTCCAGGTCGAGCGGGCGGGCATGGAAGAGCACCTTCGTGTTCTGGGTCGCGAGACCGAAGAGCACGCCGTCTCTGCCGATCAGATCCAAGTACTTTCCGGAGAACTGGCATCTGCTCGCGGGGACCTTCTCGCTGAGCGCGAACGGGCGCGCATTCTGGCCGGCACCAACGACAAGACCGTGGCAGATCTCGCAGAGGCGCGGTCGACCCACCAGGCCATGGCCAATTCGTTGAAGGAGGCAATTGCCGCACTGGAATCCAAGCTCAAGGCGGCCGAGGCAGATCGCTGCCAGTGGCAGACCAAGACAGCAACGTTGGAGCAGGAGCTTGCGGTCGGTCAAGCAGCATTGGCAACTTTGGCAGCCGAGATGGTCAAAGTCCGTGCGCTCCTCGCCGAGTCGCTCGCGGCGCAAGAGGGACACGTGGCAACTGTTCTTGCCATGGAGGCCGCCCAGAGCGATCTCGCCGAGCTCTTGGATATGGTTGGATCGCTTCTCACGCGTATCTATGCCACGCCGCCCGAGGACGCGCCACAACCAAAACAAATTTCCGGTGCAAGCGACATCTTCACGCGCGTTTGCGAGCATGTCGTTCAACTCGAGCGCCAGGGGGGCGAGTTGCGCACCGTGGTCAGTGCACACGAGTCTCGGATTTCCACGCTCGAAGCCGACCTGGCAGCCAAGGAAGCGGCGCGTCAAGCCGCGCTCAAGGACGCCGAGGAGGCCAGGCGGCTGGTGGAGAGCTCGACCGTCGACCTCGGAGCCGCCCGGTCCACGATCGTGGTACTGACGGCCGAGCGCGACGATTTGCAGCGCCAAGTGGTGCAGCTGACCGCGCCTCCAATCGACCTCTCCATTATCACGACATCGACACTTTCCACGGCCACGGTCCCCAGGGGCCCAGACGGAGCCCTGCACCCATCGCCCACCATGGAGACCATGTCGAGCAGCAGTGGCCCGAATGGGACGCCGCTGATGCTCCCCGGGTCGCCCACCACGCACACGCTGTCGAGCATCCACCCGCACTCGCCCACCCATTTGCGGACGGGGTCTCGGTCGAGTTCGACCACCCGCGGCAGTATTCTCTCTCCCGACGACCCGACAGTCGCGACCGACAGTGCGCCGCACAGTGCAAAGAAGCGCGGCGGGTTCTTTGGCGGCTCGTTTGCGACCGCGTTCAAGAAAAAAGCGGCCCGGGCCGAGTCGACGCCGTACCTGAACGTGGCCGAGGTCGCGATCCCCAATCCGGCCGCGTCTGCTGCCACGGCGAAAAAGTCACGGGCCCCGCTCCCGCCGCGCTACAACACCTCGTCGCCCACGTCGATCGTTGTGGTGCTCCCGCACGAGGTCAAGGCCAACTTGGGGCTTAAAGGGTTCCGCATGATGAAGCTCAGTTACCTGGAGATCTCGCGCTCCAAGGTCCTGGTTGCCAAATCACCCAGCGATTTCAAAAAGGCTGCTCCCGAAATCATGAAGAGGTATCCTTTTTGTTATATATGTACTTTGCCTCAATACTGACAAGGGCATGGATGCTATTATGACAGCCAAGGAGATATGTTTAGCCTCAAGTTTGTGGACGAGTACCCAGACGCAGTCCGGCCCGAGGGTATTGAGTATGTGGTCCGGTCGCTCGAGCTGTCCGTCATCAAGGGCCCGGTATTGCAAGCATCGGCCACCATGCACGCCATCGAGTTTGACGAGGTGAGGCGAAAGGACCGCGAGAGCATCAGCCACCGAAAGACGACGGAGCGCGCGATTCCGCCGTACCCGTCTGTCGCCGATGTGTTGGCGTGGGTCAAGAAGCAATCGCCCAAGGAGCTGCTGGCGACTCTCGCGGCCCTGGAAGACGAGCGAAAGCGCCTGGACCACACTGCGATTCACGGGCGGGACATGGTCGAGTCGCAAATGAAGGCAAGCGGGGCGATCCGGAGCAGGCCGAGCGAGTACAACAGCGCCACTGAGACGTGGCGGCTGATGGCGCTGCACATTGAGGAGCATGCGCGGCTGTACATTCGCAATGCGCTGCGACGGGACTTTATTCGGCTGATTGCCAAGAACCTCGAGCAACTGGGCACGGAACGGGAGGTGCCCGAGCACCTCTTGGCGTCTCGAACCGACCAGCTCCAGACCTTACTGAACCGGATGCTCGATCGGCCCGACGTCGGGTACCATGACGTGTACATGCACAAGGGCCACTGCTTTGTGCGGTTCTTCCCGCCGCCGGGAACCAGCTTCGGGTGCCGCGAAATGGGCGACCGCATCTACTCGGACACGCCATGCTTCCGGTGCCCAGTGTGCTTTTACACGGTGTGCGTCGACCACGTCCATGACGTGACAGCCACGTGCTGCGACGCCTATGCGCTGGCCAACAAGGGCAAAAAGACGTACCTCCAACTCGAGAGCGAGTCCAGCGCCAAGGCGTGCTTTGAGGCATTCAAGCTGTTTGCTGCTGGCAGCGACTCGACCGGGATCGACTCGTCCAATCTCTTTGGGCTCGGGGAGGCGACCGACGACACGTCGGCCACGTAGCCTCTTTTTGATAAACCCATTTTTGTCCGTTTGTGCAATAGAAATAGTTTTTTTTTTTTTTGGGGTTTTTTGCATTTAATGCGCAGCGAATGGATCAGGCCGGTACGCTCATGTACTCGAGCCGCTTGAGTTTCCGCATCACTTCCTTTTCGCGGGTCTCGGCG
>MU625034.1:0-13542 GCA_025349905.2 Blastocladiella britannica
CATCATTTTAACGATGAAATGAAAACACAGCAACGTGGGTCCTGGTCCCCGAGGCCGGCGAGTTCCCGTACCCGCTGCACGAGTTTGCCGAAAACAAGCCCGGGTACAAGGGTGTGGTGGCGCCGCTGCTCAGTTACTTGCACTCGCGTGGGCCGACCGCTCCATCTACCGGCACTGGGACTGCCGGCGCCACTGAACCAGCGTCAGCAGGGGAAACCGAGGCTCCATCCCAGACGGCTCCCAGCTACTTGCAACAAGGCCTGATGGTGCAGCGCACGTGGACGACCGAGGCGACGTTGCTCGCGGCCGAGCCCATGCAACTGCAGCCCCCCGCGCCGCGCCCGCCGCTCGAGACCAGCGTGTACATGCCGGTCCACACGGCCGCGCTGTTCACCAACCTGGAGTTTGTCGAGTGGCACGCGATGCATTTCCCGGTGCTGACGTCGAGCCAGACGCTGCACGACAGCAGCAACGTGATGCACGCGTTTGCGTCGCAGAACGCCAACTTGGAAGGCCTACGGTGTGTCTGGCGCGCGTTGCACAGGGCGGGCCGCGCATCGGTGGCCAAAAAGATGCTGCAGACGTTTAACCGCGCCAATAACCAGCCGCTGCACATGGCGCTGTACCAGCTGCGGGAAAAAGGGTTCACGGCCGAGCGGCACGCGGTGGTCGCGTGGCTCATGGCGCAGATGGTGTCGGCGCGGTTCGTGGCTGCCGACGACGTGCCGCAGGTGTTGAGCGATTTCGATGCGCGGTACGATGCGGACGCGAGGGCACAGGACGCGGCGATGGAGGTGCAGGCGTTGGTGCCAATGAATGCGCGGTTTTGATTTTTGATTTTGTTGTTCTCCAACCGAGAAATGGTGCGCCGGCCCTAGAGGTCGCACATTTATCAGTTTAATTTAAGCTCGAATGGGTGAATGGGGCGGCGGCGGAGCTGCTTTATCGCGACGTGCACGGCTTTCCACGCTCAGTCCGAGTTCGATGGGAGTTCTGCAAAAAAACGACAGATGAATGGCGTGGCGTGTGGAGGAGGAGTCCACGTGAGGCCCGTCTGCGATTTGTCCCAAAAACGGCGCTGACGGGTTTTTGTCCCCTCTCTTTGCATTGCTTCGACACCGACCAGTCATCAACAACAATCTTGAACAAAATGACCAGCGCCGACGACGACCTCAGCAAAGCCAAGGAGCTTGTCCAGCGCGCTTCCAAGGCGCTCTTAGCCGAGACCGACGACCTGGAAAATCTGGCCAAGGCCATCCGCAACCACGGGGACACCTTCCTCGCCGCAAGAGAGAAATGGGCGCGCCTCGTCCCCATTTGGGAGCGCAAACGGAAGGCGCTCGCGACTGCCTCCTCGAAATACTCTCGACTCAGCGGCGTCACTCTTGGCTCGGACGACCTGGACGAGGCGACCGAGCGCATGGGTGAGTTCAAGGAGCTCATCGAGCCAGTTCTGGCGGTCGAGTCGGGCGCCACCCCCGCTTCAGCAGCCGCCGCCGCCGCCGACACTGCCGAGGACTCGCGCGGCCAGCTGGAGCACGGTAAAGCGGAAGCGGATCGACTCATCGCCGCGGCCAAGGTAGTGGCCGAACGAGTCATTGCCACAGCGAAACTGGACGCAAGTCGGCTCGTCGCTGGCGCGGAATCCAACAACAACAACCTCGGCCCCCTCCTTGAGGCCGCGGAAAGGCGTTTTGCCCATGTCGAACAAGAACGGAGTGCGGCTATCCAGCGCGCGACCGACGCCGAGACCAAGCTGCAGGTGGCAACAAAAAGCGCGATCAAGATGGAACAAGAACGTGATGCTGCTGTCGAGCGCGCAAACAAGCTCGATCTCCAACTGAAGAAGGCGCAAATCGACGCATACGTGCTGAAGAATAATCTAGAAGCCGCACAGGACGAGCTTGCCGCGATGAGGAAGGTCGAGCACGAACGTCGTACAGCAAAATGGGCCGCGATCAAGCAACCAGGTTGGGTACCTCGCTCGTCTGCCGTTGTCCCTGTTGCTCCGTGGGCTGCCGCTCCACGGCCGGCGCTTGCGCCGGTCGTCTCGAGCTCACCCGCTGCCTCAAGCGCATCTGCGGCCTCCAACTTATCTGCTACTTCAAGTGAATCCGACATGTTCGAGCCGGATAACCACACTGACGTTTCGTCGGTTACGACCGAGACCCCACAGGCTGATTTTGCGTTTGTCCCAGGTATGCATTTTTCGTTCCCACCGACTCATTCAGCACTCACACAAACAAATAAAAAACAGCGCTCCCGAAAAAGGATCCCAACGAAATCCGTACCGAGAACGTGATCGCCAACTTCAACAAGAAAGGGTGGACCGTGCGCACGATCAAGGACAAGGGCCGCACTTTCATGTCGGTGACCGACCTCGGCATGCACCTTGCGCTGGGCATCATGCACCCGACGCGGCAGGCGGGTCGCCACGCGTGCAAATACGCCAAGGACGCGAGCGGATCGTGGGTGACGGGCGTGCTCCAGACGCCCAACCGCACTGTGTACATGGTGCTGGAGGCGTACGAAAAGTACGTGCACTGCCACTTTTCGTCCCGTGAGGAGATCCCGGACTGGAAATGATTTTTTTTTCAATATATTGCACTTTTCATTTATATTTTACTCGATACGCGCAATGGGAAAAACAATAGACTGCTTATATTTGAATAAAAATTTAATCGCTCAGGCCTTGGTAATCGCGTCCAATTCGTTGGCCCACTGGGTAAAGGAGGCCATGATGTTGGCCCACCGGCGCTTGTCAAAATGGATCATGCTCTCCCTGGTTTTGCCTTTGAAATGCTGGATCAAGACACAGTGGCGGACCCCAGTCAACCACATGTAGACGTGGATCTGGTTCAACTCATACTCTGGAGTGTACCAAAAGAGCATGTACTTGCGACACTTGATTTCGACGAGAGTCAGTTGGCTGTTGACGACGCGCAGCCCATCAATCAGGCCGCCGACCGCAAACTTGCCGCCCTCGTACGGCACGAGCGCCTCAAAGTACCGCTTGGTCATCCGGTTATGAATGCCGAGCTCGTGAGCAATGTCGAGCTCCTTGGCCTTGGCGTACTCCAGGAACTCGCGGGTCCCAGGAGCGGGCGGCGCGGGCATACGTCTCGGCGGGTCCAACGACACCTTCTTGATCTTGGACGAAAGTTGGGCGATCTCGTCGTCCGAGTCGGCATCCGAGTCGGTGTCTGAGTTGCCAACAGCCTTGTCGTGGTGTTTGTTGGTTTTGGTCGGGAGAGCAAGGATGTGCTCCGCCAACGCTTGCCACGTGAGGACCTTACGGGCCGCGTGGTCGTCGTCGAACTTGACGCAAATCAGTGCAAAATCGAGGGGCTTTGCGCGAAAAAACTGGATGATATCCGCCGGCGGCTCGAACCTGAGCTTGGAAAAGTCGGAGGCATTGAACCGCCACGTCATGCTCGGCGCCGTCTTCTTTTTGTGAATGGCAGCCATGATCGTGTCGGCCTTGGCCGGAATGTTGTTGGCAGTGGCCGTGATCGTCATTGATTGGCTGTGCCGAGAGGTCTTGAAATGAGAGCGGAATAGAATGGCCAACGAGTAGAAGAGGGAGGTGGGCGGTCGGCCTTTTTTATCGCATTTGCTTGCTGAGCAGCTGCAAGTGGTGGCGCTGTCAAAAAAGAGGCCATTTTTTGGCCAAAAAAAGGTGCAGCAGACACTCCTCAACCACCTTCCCTCCTCGATTGAAGTGGATTTTGTGGGCAGAGAGATCGGGCACTCGCTTTTTTTCTTTTACGTACTACACGGTTTCATAGCGCGTTGGAATGAACGCTGGGCTCACTTGGTACCTTCATCATGATGGATTCGGACAAGAGCAATGATTTTTTAGGACACAAAATTTATTGAAAATATAAACCAGACACAACAAAAAAGGACGGAAAGACACAAAAATATCAAAACAGACTCACTTGCGCGGGTAACGGGAGCTCCGCTTTTCCAGCTCAGTGGCAAAAACTTTGAGCTTAGCCTCGACGTCGGCCCATTTCGCGTCCGTGTACTGGATCGTGAAATGTTTCAACTTGCCTTCTGACTCTTGGACGTGGATGCATTGGTGAATGCCAGTGACATGCATCAGCACCATCACTTGAATGAGCTCGTAGCCCACGATCGTCTCGTTGTCGCATATGCACTTCTTGGAGGAACGCGGGTTTCGGCAGGTGTGCTGAATTTGGGTCTTGAAGCCGTTCTCGCCGCGAGCCTTGATCTCAATGATGTGCAGCTCGCCGTTGATCTTTGCGAGCCCGTCGAACTCGCCGCCGAGGAGGAATTTGCCGCCAGAAAACGGCAGCACGACTTGGAAATAGTGCCTGTTCAGGCTCGTGTACACCCAGTGTCCCGACTCCTCCTGGAACTGAGCGCGGACAAAAGGCTCCATGGCGGTACCGTACTCGTTGTCGTAGGCGTAGTCTTGGCGCCTGGGGCGCGCCGGCAGCTCCGAGGGCTGGAGGGACAGGCCCATCATTTCTTTTTCGAGCAGAAGATCGCCAATGAGGACTCGGCGGGCCTGCTCATCGAGCTCGGCCATGCGCATCATTTTTTCTTCGAGCAGAAGAAGCTCGTCAATGAGGACTTGGCGGGCCTGGTCATCGAGCTCGGCCATGCGCATCATTTTTTTTTTGAGCAGAAGAAGATCGTCAATGAGGACTTTTTCGCGCAGAAGAAGATCGCCAATGTGGGCTCGGCGAGCCTGGTCATCGAGCTCGGCCATGCCCATCATTTTTTTTTCGAGCAGAAGAAGATCGTCAATCATTTTTTTTTCGCGCAGAAGAAGATCGCCAATGTGGGCTCGGCGAGCCTGGTCATCGAGCTCGGCCATGCCCACGATCGTTTTATAAATGGCCAAGTAGTCGTTTACGCGCCATGTCTTGAAAGTGAATCTCTTGCGATCCTTTGGCCAGTATCCGACCGCCAGAGCGGCGTCGCTGGCGCTGATCCGCCAACCCTCTGCGTACGTGTACTTATTTTGCCGCGGTGCCATGGTGATTTGAGGTTAATTGTTTACGAGGAAGAAATAAAGAAGGCACAGGGCGCTTGAAAGAGAGATAAGAAGGAAATGAGCGACGAGCAGGAGCGAGGGGCGGGCGACGGGGTCTTTAAAAGCATTCTCTTCTTGGAGCAGCAGCAGCGGTGGCGTCGAGCCAAAAAGCGGCCATTTTTCGGTCATCGAGCGGACATTTCAGCCTCACTTTCATACGCCCACCTTCCCTCCTCAACTAAACTTCCCTTCTCGATCGCAGCGCAATAACAAGAAAAACTTAACCTCAATGTATACTTTTCCAAAATATTCTAGAACCGAACCATGCGCTTCCCAACAACGCAGCTCGCCGGCACCGAAAAGTCCGCTTTCCCAATCGACCCAGCCTTGACCCCAAGTCCGCGCTTGGCGAACCCCTTCCACAGGTCGCACACGTTCGCGCCCTTGAAGTTCTGCTGGTCGGCCTGAATGATAGCGTTACGGGCCGTGATGAATGTCGGGTTGCACGGCGCGAGCTTGAGCCCATCAATGATGTTCTGCATGAACATGATGTTGCCGCCAATCTTGGTGCCGGCGGGAACCGATGCGGGAGCTTTGCGCCAGTCGGCCTCAAACCCGTTCTTGTCGACGACGTTGAAGTACGCCTCGTAGAGCATCTGGTAGATTTACTCAGTTAGTTTTTCCGTGGAAAATAATGAGAAATAAAGAAAGCGGAAACGGACCTCGGCCCAAATCTCGCCGACACCGTGCACGTCGGTCTGTTTCGCGGCATTGGCGTACGTCTGCGGGTTAGCCGAGAGCGATGTCGAGTAGGGGAACGTGCGAATGCCGCCGGCCTTGCCCGTGTTGAATGGCGCCACGCCCGTGTTGTGCGCGCGCGTAAACTCCTTCTTTTGCTTGAGCATCACCGCCACAATGTCGGCCCAGCCCTCGTTGAGACCGCCCGATTCCAGGGATGCCAGGCAGTTTGGGTTGCTACCACCTCCGACTGTTCAAATGTTTTGTTAGTTTACTTCATATGATCAAAAAAAAAAAAAAAAAAAAAAAAAAATTTGAGGTAAAGTACCAAGACGACCGACAACGCCGTGCGTGTTCTCGTGCAGGATAATGTCGTCCGAAAGCGATCCATCCGTGATCGTGCCCGACAAGTCAAACAGGAACGCGTTCAGCACGGGCCGCTGGCCGTCCGGAGGAGTCTGGAAGTTGGCGTCTACATTTCTTTTGAAGTGAGTACACTGCGGTAACGAGAAAAAAAAAATGGAGCGCATACTGTTGAGACTCGACTCGTCCTGGACATTGACAATGACCGAATCCCCGCCCTTGCCCTTCCCACTAAAGTTAACGTCCTGGAAGTTCCCCGCCTGCTCGGTAAACCCGTACCGCGCGTACAGATCGTGCGCGAGGTTGGTGATATAGAACGCGTTGGCGAGCGACGCGTCGAGCGACCCTTTCGGGTTGCCGTCGGCCGGGTTGACGGAGAAATCAAACGACAGCTTGTTGAGCGTCGGGTCAATCGCTCCCTGGGCCAGCACCTGTGCGCGCGGCGACTTGGTCAGCGGGCTCTGGTGCACCTCGGCGTTGTTGCCCTTGGTAAATCCCGCGGTCGACCACCCCTTGGGCGACGCTCCCGCCACGTCCTCGGGGTCCTGGACCAAAGCGCGGCCGCCCTCGGACGGGTCCGACGCGAACCCGACCGCCGGGAACACGCGGTACAGAGCCGCGGCCGACCAGTCTACGAGACCCAAAACCGCGCCCGCCGGCCCGACCTGCGCATTGACCCAGTTCCCGGGCGTCTGTGCGCGCACGTCCACCACCCACTTCAAGTCGCCCGACTCGGTGGCGAACAGCCGCGGCTTGGTCCACACTTTGTCGGACGCGAACGCCGCGTTCTTGACCCAGGTGACGGCTGCGTCGACGGCGTCAATGGCGGTGGCCATGGCGGGCGCGTTGGCGGTAGGGGTGGCCAGTTTGACCTCGGGCTTGCTGGCCAGGTACGTGCCCAGGGCGGACACGGCGTCGGTGGCCGGCATGGTACTGGCGCGAGCTTTCAGGGCCGCCACCGCAGCGGTCGACGCGAACGTGTCGTAGAACGAAATCACATTGTTTTGCTTGTCTACGGCGACACCCGCAATGCCTTATAGATTTTCTGCTGTTAGCGATTCATTGAGACCAATGAAAAACAAAAAACATTACCATTCACCACCTCAGTCCCCTGCACCACCTGCATGGCGTGCAAGTGGGTGACCCCGTTAAAATCGTCCGTGAACGAGTCCTGGACAATGTACCCGTCGCCCTTCACCCCGAGCTTTTGTTCCAAGTAGTTCTTGGCCACGGTCACCGGATCCACGGCCCGACGAACCAGCATCGGCATGGAGTGTGCGAGCCCGCCGGTCTCGGACGGACCAGTGTGCGCTTCGTAGCGGGTGAGCCGGCCGTGGCCCTCGGCCGGAATCGGGTCTGCATGTACGACCGATGCGATGATGGCCAGGAGTGCGAGAAGCAGGAGTTGCATTTTTTTTTTATTGGGTTATATGGGTGGGCGTCCGGTCTACGGCGCGACGAGTACGTGTATGTATGAAAATGGGCGGGGTAAGGTCGCTCAGCGAATCCTTTTTAAAATTTGACGAACAAGAGCCAGTTGACAAGTGCATGGAGGGGACTGCTCTAGCTTTGTACGAGCCAAATGTATACGCCCCCGTTTCTTGGCTCGTCAGTGGTGGATTGCAGGGACATCAAATGGCTTGGGTTCATGAGTGCGCCAATAAATATCAGTGGGAAATGAAAGTGTATTTTCCCACTTAAACTAACCGATCAAGGCCTTTGGTAGACGTCCGTGCAAACGCAAAATCCACGGAAATGGTGTACCCCATGAGCTCGGCATTGTGCAGGCCCGAGACGGCGGCGTGTGCCTCGTCAAAGAGCGTGTACTCGATCAGCGCGTATCCTTTTGGGAATCCTGTAGCATTTATGATGTGGTCAATTCAGCAGCTCATAAGAAATATGTAATGACAACATACCAGTCCGACGATCAAGATTGAGGTGCAGGTTTCTAATGGGCCCAAACTCGCCGAACCGGTCGTAGAGGTCCTCTTCGGACGCTTCCGGGTTGACGCCCGTGGCCATGATCACGAATCCTTCGACGGCTATACCATTTTTTAATAAGGGGTCGGTTTCCAGAAAAAAGGAAGTAGAGATACAAACACTTTTGCACTCGGCCATGACTAGTGGCCTTGGCGTCGTCGGCGACCGTCTCGTACTCGATGCGGTCGGCCAGAGCCGCTCCGCGGCCGAGGAAGGACGATGTTGGTGGTGCTGTTTATTACCTTACTGGTCAATTTGATTGCGTAACAGTATAATGAAAAATGAAGGAATACCCTCGTCCACGTCCATGGCATCGCTGTTACCGTTCCCATTGTTACTGGTATCGTTACCGCGGCCGACAAAGGAAGCCATTTTTCTGAAATTTTCGAATTGAATTGAATAATTATACTCGAAAAGCTCTTGATTCGGTTCTCTCTGTCCGCCCTGCAATCGTATAAACTACCAAGTACACCCCCACCATCAGAAAAGGAAAAAAAAAAAATGCCCGCTACTACCACCACAACCTCTACCACCGTTATCACCAAGTCCAACGCAACTTCAAGTTCATCCGTCCTGACCCGGTTCCCGGCCTGGCTAGCCTCCACCCTGACGCACCTGTCGACGTGGGTGTTCTGGCCGCTGGTGGGTGGAGTCATGTTTGGCGTGGGCGAGCTGTCGGCGCGCGAGCTGCTGGCACGCAAGATGCACTGGGGCGTGGCCCCCTCGGCCGACGCGGCGGTCGCTCGGGCGCGGGTGCTGGAGATGCGCCGGTGGGACGCCGAGACCACTGCTACTGGCACTGTCGTCCAAGGGTCGGCTGATCGTCGTCGTTGAGTGAGCTATCGCGTGGCGCTATGACTTTCTTCTCTTTCCGTTTCCTCCCAAAAGCAAAAAACCAAATAAAAGTACAAATGCAAGCGGCCCTCTCTGGCATGAACTCGCGGCTCTCGGCCATAGGTGCCGGTGACGGCGGCGGCAGTCGCTCCGGTGCTGGGTCCTCATCTGGAGGTGGCGCCACTCGGTCGATCCTGGACCGCAATCCTAACCGCCTGCGCAACTCGGAGGTGTCGTTGTCGGCGTTCGGGTTCTTGTTCTCGGAACTGGTGCAGCACGCGCAGCGCAGCGCCAAGGGCATTTCGGATCTGGAACGGACGTATGTTTTCATATATACTAACCAATTATGACCAGCCGTTAAAATTGATGTGGACAAAAAAGACTCAACCTGGTCGGCTACCGCGTCGGTCAACGGTACCTCGAGCTTCTGGTGTTTCGAGACCGCGGGAGTAAGCGCGATACCCGGTTGCTCAATGTGCTGCTGTTTATCAATACCAACGTCTGGAAACAGGTGTTTGGAAAACCCGCGGACGTGCTTGAAAAGTCGTCCGAGAACGAGGACGAGTGTATTGTCTACCTTTTATTTCATTTGAATCATACTGATTGAATGGATTTGTGTGCAGATATGATCAGCGACAACGACTTGCTCGTCAACCGGTTCGTCTCGGTCCCAAAGGAAATGTCGCAGCTCAACACGGGCGCATTTGTGGCCGGGATCGTGGAAGCTATATTGGACGGATCGGGATTTGTATGTACCTATACACTTCTTTCGACTTCATGCATTTTGTTAAATGAATGGAAATACAGCCCGCTCGCGTTACCGCCCACACCGTGCCCATCGAAGGGTTTCCGTTCCGTACCACCATCCTGATCAAGTTTGATCCCAAGGTACGATCTCCTTTTTTTGAATGGATCAGAATTGGCTCACCATTTTTTTTTTCTTTATGGAAAATTGTACAGGTTCTGGCGCGCGAGAAACGCCTGGGCGACAAATAAAACAAATTTGCATTTTTTTACAACAGAAAAACAAAGAGTGGATGGGGGATCCCGGGGACGTCTAGTAGTATGAAGAGTTGAAGTTGGAGTTGAAAGTCGAAGGATCAGAAGTCACTCGGCGCCCGATGCGGTCCCTGCGGCTGCTGTTGCTGGCGGCTAACGGAAGGCGACTTGCGCAGCGGGTTCTGCGCCAACGACGTGGTCCGGTTGAACGACGGCGTGGAGCTGCTGGGTGATTGCGGCTGCTGCTGCTGCTGCTGGTACTGCTGCTGCTGTTGATACGGATGCTGGTACTGCGCCGCCGGCGCCGCGTACGACGCCACAAAGTCGTACGTGGTCGGCGACGTCGGTCTCGCCGTGGCTGCAGTAGCGGGAGGCGGCGGCGGCGACGCCAGTAACGCGATCGGCGACGGCGTCCACTGCATCTGCTGCATCTGCTGCATCTGCTGCATCTGCTGCTGCTGTCCCTGCCCCTGCTGTTGACCGCCGTGGCGCGACCCCGTCGACGACCCTTGTTGGCCCGGCGGCATCCACCGCACGGGCCCCGACGGCGGGAGCGGCATTTCGGGCGCCGCGGTGCTCTTGAACACGGTGCGGTCGTGTGCGCGCCCTGAGCCCGAAGACATGGGCATCGACGGTTTCGGGCCGCCGTCGGTCGGAACCACCGCGGACCCAGTACCGTGACGACCACCGTTGCCGCCGCCGCCGGTGCCGGAGGCGTACCCGTGCGACCCGCCGGTCGCGGAGCTGTGCATCTTGAGCATGGACCGGGTGTGTGGGATCGAGACCAGCACGAAGATGAAGGTTTCCACTGAGTGAAGGTCACGGTGAGATTTCTGATATGGGAACAGTAACATAAGAAAAGTACACGTACACGCAGGAATCAGACGCAGCAAGTCCGTGTACACCATGACGATCCAGCTCGTTTGGTTCGACAACAGCCGCGACGCGTCCCGCGCGGCCGTAATCTCCGCCGGCACCTTCGGCGCCAGCGGTCCCGTAATGCTTGAATCCCCGATTTCCTTGTGCTCTTCGACGTAACTCGCAAATTCAATCAACCCGGGCTGGAACTCGAACGAGATGATGATGGCGGTAATGCATGTCGTCAAGAAGATCACCTGGAACAAGATGATCGGCAAGAACGGCGCGAGAGCGCGCACTTTATCGCGCGCATTCACCCGTCCTTTAATATTCTGCACGATGATCGTGTAGAACGAGTAGTCGGCCCACAAGTTCAAAAGAAACATGGACAGGAATGTCGGGAGCGCCGCAAACCGGTCAATGTTACGGGCGGTGAAGACTGCGGGCGGGGCGGTGCCGGCACGACGATCAGTCAGGTACTTGAGTTCGGTGGCGCGGAGGTACGCCGAGCACGCGATCGAGACCAACGATACCAGCCAGGTGGCGGCGGTCGCCCAGTCGAACTGCGTCCATGTATCGTAGAACCGGGGCGGGCGGGCCGAGGGAATATGGCGGCTGCGTGTCGCGGAATCAGTGGCGTGCCGAGACGTAGTGGCGGCCGCTTGGTTCGATTTCCACACGATCTTGAGCCGGTACAGCCGGCAGGTGGTGATAATGGCGTATCCTTTTTGTCCATTTGGTGAGACGTCACGAAAAACAACAACGAAAATGCAACGCACCAACGCGCGCCCCCAGATCGCCCACACCCGTAAACAAAGCCGAGAACCGCCACAGCGTGGTGTTGGACAGCGCCGCCATAATGTAGTACAGCTCGGACGCGTTGCCCGCCAGCAAGATCACGCACCCTGCGGCTACGGCCGCCCAGAAATTGGACCGTGCTTTGGCAAGGTTCTTGAGTCCGATCACCAGCGCCGTCACCAGCAGGCCCGTGGCGACGACTTGGCCCAAGAATCCGAGCAAGTGCACGGCCAGGTCGTACCCGTTGGACCGGCAGACAAAGTTGGTGAAATCTATCACCACGTTGGTGGCCGGTGCGGTCTTGCAGTCTGAGACCGAGGCCATGATTGTCTGTTTGGTTTTGGTGTTGGGGAACAATACTGTTACAACCAAAAAGAAATGGAACGGCGGGGAGAAAAAAAAGTCTATAATTGAATGGAGCTCCAGGCCCTCGGGAAAGGAAGAAAGTTTTTTGTCAATTTCGAATCGATGACGGTAATTCCCGGGCAGGGCACGAGTTCGTGGCCGGACGCGTATGCGGGGGAATCTCAATAACGTCATTCGGTGGGTGGTGCGAGAACGACGGTTTGTGGGGAACAAAAAAGAGCCTTTTGTCAAAACTTGAAACAAGATAAAACGTTTCAAAGGACGAGTGAAAATAAGCGAGTGCATTTTCGAAGATAGGTTAAAAAAAGTTAGTACTCAACATTGTACTCGCCGTCCTCGTTCAATACGTATCCGCACATACGCTTCGCCAGCGCGCGGTACCGGTCAATAAGCCCAGTGTTGGTGTTGAGTCCTTCCCGCTGCGGGTAATACGCGTAATGCGCCATGATCGCTTTCCCGGCGGCGCCCGAGTGCCAGTTGCGCTGCTTCGAGAACTCGACCGCAATCAGCTGCTCGTCGTCGGTCGAGTTGATTTTGCCCAAGATGTCGTCGGTGTTGAACACGAACGCATTGATGCTCCAGCGCACGGCCGTATCGTACGCGTGGAAGTCCCACACGGGGAAATGGTACCGGTCGAGCTGGCCGGCGTTAGCGTCGTGCAAGAAGTTCTCGTGTGAGACCGCCGCACACTTCCACGACCCCCACGTGCACGCGCCGTCGTTGAATTTGGCCAAGTCGGGCCCGTCCCCAAACGCGCCGTGCTTCCGCCGCAACGGGTCGCCACGGATCCACGGGTCGCGGCCGTTGGCCGGCGCATACGGCACCAGCGCGGCCATTTGCGCGTGCACGGTACTGAGCACCGGGTGGTTGACCACGTTAGCCGACACAAACAGGAACCGGTTGCGCAGTTTCTCCTCCAGCATCGCCTCGAACGCGCCGTCCTCGATAAACACCACGTCGTCGTCGATCTTGAACATGAGCCGGTCGCGCGGGAGCCACTCGTAGTGGACCGAAAAGTCCATTTGGTTGCGGGCCTCGAGCGCCACCCGCACGTACCGCGGCTGCCGGGCCAGCAACTGGTCCAGGAACGCCAAGTCGGCCGCGTCCTCCGTGTGCACCACGAAATGCACCTTGTGAATCATGCCGCCGCGGTCCACCAGGTTGCGCTCAATGTACGAGTGCAGGATCGACACCGTCTGCCGCCGCCCGTAAAACACCACCAGCTCCATCCCGAAATCAACCATGTGCTTGGGGGATTTCAGCGGGGGAGCCGGGATCACTTTCGGCCGCGATGGGAGGGCCTCCTTGTCCTTTGATGGCGGCAGCGGCGGAGCAATCGGCGGGCTCGAACCATCGGGATCCGTGTCCCTGAGCACCTCGGACGCCAGCGGGAACCGGACCGGCAGCGGCGGAGCAGTCGGTGGGCCCGAACCATCGGCGTCCGTGTTGGTGAGCACCTCGGATGCCAGCGGGTACCGGTGTGACTGGCCACTGCCAATCAAGGGGCGAAGGGCCGAGAGGACCGCGAGCACGCTCAGCAGTCCCACGGCGCCCATGGCCAGTTTGGAGGCCAGTCTGTGTGTGTACATTTTTTTTTT
>MU625035.1:0-13539 GCA_025349905.2 Blastocladiella britannica
CTCCATTTCTATTCATTCACAACCCAGTGTTAATTGGCAAACGAAATGAATAGACTCTGTCCTCAAGCGAGTGCAAAAGCTGTTTGGCAGCGATTGATCGGAAAAAAAAAAGCTCTTTGAAGTAAAAAAAAACGCCTCCAAAAAAATATCACATAATGGCTGACCCGACCGCGCTTGATGGCCTTGAGGACATTGTCCCGCCGGAGGAGCTGCCGCTGCAGCAGCACACGTACTTTGCCGAGGCCGAGCAGGTGCTCAATCTCATCCACACCAACATCAAGCTTGAGCGCGACCTGGTCGCCGCAAACGACTCGGAAATCTTGGCCAAGCTCTATTACGCATACTTGCCCATGATCAAAATTGTACACTGGGCGCTCTTTTCAAAATGATCGTGGTCTGGATATGATTTTGAGCTGGACCCTCATCGCAATAATAATAGAGCTTCAAGTACCAGGCCCAGCCGCAGCTCATGGACGGCTCGCTTGCCGACTTGATCACGCCCGTCATGACCGAGATTCGCGAACAGCACTTTAGCACAAAGAAGATCCCAACGCCGTACATGTACGAGTTCCTGGTCACGCTGGCCAACACTCGCGGCCCCAAAGCGATCGGTGCATTTTCGCTCATTATTTCTTGGTAATTGCCGGTTCTCAACTTACCCTCGTTTAAAATACAATAGTCAAGTTCTTTTCGCACGAAGTGGGCGACTTGGAGCACTTGCTGGCGCTCCTCGCTGCCGTCGAGCGCAAGGGGCAGTACTTTTGGCCTGCGCGCTACATTTTGCTGCTGTGGTTGTCGTTCGTCACCATGCTTCCGTTCGACATTAAGCGCTTGGGCGACTCAATAGCATTTGAGCGTGGGATCGTGAATCGCATCTTGGACGTTGCAAAGGAGTTCATTCGCTTTGCTGGCAAAGAGCGCGATGCCGCCGCCATGCTCATGGGCCGCCTTGTTTCTCGGTACCTTCTCATTTTTGCATTTCTGAAAGGATTCACTCACCACCACAAATTAAAATATTGATATAGAATGGACGTTGCCCCTACTCAGGTCCCACTGATTGTTGCATGGGCGGAGCAAACGCTGGATGGCACGCCGGATGTATTCCAAACAACCGGGGTCCTGCAATCGCTTTGCTGCGTGCTGCTGTACACGGATCGCGCCCTTCTCCTCCCGCACGCCACGTCCCTTGTTTCGTTTCTGCGCTTCGCCGACTCTCCGAATGTCCGGCCTAACGCGCTTCTCCGCAAGCTGGTCGTCAAGTACGCTGCCCGCGCCGGTCTCGTGCTCTTGCGCAACCGCATCCCCAAATGGCGCTACAACCGCGGCTCTCGGTCTCTTCAGGCCAATATTTTGCGCAATGGAGCTCAGCTTTCGGCAGCGGGCGGTGGTGGCGGTTCGGCGTCAGGCCAGGAGAATGACGACGGCGACGATGACGTGGACGTGCCCGAGGAAGTGGAGGAGGTGATCGATGTCGTTCTCAACGGTCTCCGCGATCGGGTATTTCATTTTATGGTTGTAGTATGGCAGATAGACAGCAACTGACGATAAATAATACAAAGGACACGATCGTGCGTTGGTCCGCGGCCAAAGGCGTCGGGCGCATTACGGCTCGGCTGCCGCACGAGTTTGCGACCGAAATCATCACGTCGGTGCTCGATCTCTTTAACGAAAACGTGTACCCCTCGGCCACATCGCCCTCTGGGCTCGATATTTCGGGCGTGTCCGACAACACGTGGCACGGCGCATGCCTCGCGCTGGCCGAGCTGGCGCGCCGCGGCCTGCTGCTGCCTTTGCACCTCCCCACAGCCATTCGGTGGCTCACGCTGGCGCTTGCGTTTGACCAGCGCCGCGGGTCGCACAGTGTTGGATCGCATGTACGCGATGCCGCTTGCTACGTGTGCTGGGCGTTTGCGCGCGCGTATGCACCGGCGGTCATGGCGCCGCACGTTGCGCAGCTGGCACCGGTACTGGTGACCACGTCCCTGTACGACCGCGAGGTGCATGTCCGTCGCGCCGCGTCCGCGGCATTCCAGGAGAACGTTGGTCGACAGGGCATTTTCCCGCACGGGATTGACATTGTCACTGCGGCTGATTTCTTTATCGTTGGAAACCGCACCACCGCTGCTGTGGTTGCCGGCGAAGTTGTGGCGGGATTCGAAGAGTACCGCCCGTACTGCGTCGACTACTTGGTGCAGCACTCGATGGTGCACTGGGATCCCGCGGTCCGCACCGTTGGCGCCGAGGCGATTGGGGTTGTTGTGCGGGTCGATACTACCGTCTTTGACAAGATCATTGATCAAGTGGTATGTTCTACTTTTTTTTTTTCATTTAACTCGATCGACGTGCCTTGAAATTTCGTCACAATAACAGCTCCCCACCATTTCGAGTCCCGACTTGATCACGCGCCACGGCGGAATGCTTTTCCTTGCCGATATCTGCCTCGCGGCTCCAGCGTCCGTGACGCCCGCTCTGACCACCGCCATGGTCGACCGGCTGACGTCCATCAAGCCGTCGTTCCTGACAACGTTCGGTGCCGAGCTGACGCGTGCCGCGGCCCTGCGTCTGATCGAGGTCATTGGCGCCGTCCGCCGGGATCTCGACTGGGAGTCGCGCGCGCGACTGCTGCCCTTACTCGAGTCCACCGCCGAGCGCAAGGAACAGCCGCTGCACTTGGCTGCCGCTCGTGCGGCGCACGAACTGGTGCATCCGGCGACTGGTGGCGATGAGATTGCGGCCATCGTCACCCGGTGGCTCCACGCAATGCGGCCGGGGATGCACGGGTTCGCGCGCCAGGGCTTCCCACCCTTGATTGCGGCCGTGTGCGCGCAAAAATCGGCCCCGCTCTCCCTTGTCTCCAACGCCATCAGCACCGCACTCGAGCACATCACCAACATTCCCAAGCCGCAGATCAACGCCGAGGCCAAGACCGCGGCCCTCGCGTTTATTGCCGACACGGCGACGGTCCATGTGGCGAACTTGCCGGCCGAGATGCTGACTCGGGTGCTCGACACGTTTGTGAGTGCGCTGGACGACTACACCACCACCACCCATGGCGACGTGGGATCCTGGGTGCGCATGCAGGGCATGGCCGGGCTGGCCAGCGTCATGTCTGCCGCCGCAGCCCTCAGCGTCCCGGTCCCGGCGCCGTGCGTGGCGCGCGCCATGGTCGGGTGCGTACACCAGGCGTTGTCCAAGATTGATCGCGTCCGCGAGGCCGCGGGGAAAGCGCTGGATTCGCTGTTTAGTGTTCCGGCGATTCAGGACGCGGTTCTTGATCGCGCCGCCATTGTTGCGGCGTTTGGAACGGGTCAGTTTGATTGGGTGACGCCCGAGGTGGTGTACGCGGCCGCGTGCTCGCTGCTGCGCACGTCGGCGTACCGCAATGCGGTGGTGCTCGGGTTCCTGGTGCTGATTGGCGGGCTGACCGAGTCGCAGGTGAAAGCCGCGTCCCAGATCTTCATGGACCACTTGGAAACGCTCGACGACAATGGGCTGTCCACGGTCTGCGACGAGATCGTGGCGGTGCTCGAGTCCAACCACCGGGTCGAGCGCATCGTCACCCCAGCACTCAATGCCCTGGATGTCCTGTACGCCAACGGGTGCTTCATGTACGCCGCCGACGGGTTCCATGCGCGCGTGTTTGCCGAGGTGAGGATCGAGATCGCCAAAACCAAGGACGTGAACAAGATTCTGGCCGCGTTTAAGGTCCTCGGCGGGCAGGCGGGTGTCTCGGCCGCGTGCAAACTCGCGGTGCGGTACTTGGCACAGCAGACGTGCCACACGTATCCGCGGGTGCGGAAGGGTGCAGCGGAAGCGTTGATCAACGCGTTACCGCTGTACTTGCAGGCGCGTGAAGATCTCGGCGAGCCGTTGGGGCCGGATTGCCAGGCCAAGGCGGGCGATATTTTGAGTGGGGTCGAGTGGTACGCTCCATGTTTTTTTTTTTCTTCTCTTTGTGCACACTCAATGAAATGCAACAGGACGGCACCTGTGGACGAGCTCAAGGAAAAGCGATCCGAGCTCTACCAGTTGCTGGACACGCCGGCGCTCCCAACGTCGGATTCGGTCTAACAGACCGAGTGAAATATAAAAGAGAATGCACAAACATTATATTTTCAACCCGAGTGCGGTGGCCCTTCCGGCGACATGGTGCTCCGGGTGGGACCGGGCAGGTAATGGTGTTGTGGTTGCAGCGGTTGCTGTTGTTGTTGTTGTTGTTGTTGTTGTTGCTGCTGCTGCTGCTGTTGCAGGTCCTCGCTGCGGATAGCAGAGCCGGCCATCTCGTATCCGCCAGAGTACGGCACTCTCGGATAGTACCCATAGGAGACTGGCGGGTAATGGCTACTCGGTGGACCCGTGTGCGGAGGGTACCCATATGCGACAGCGGCACTGGCATTTGGGGTGCTGCTGGCAGGATACCCGATGAGCGAAGACGTGGACGATCCAGCAGCCGCTCCGGGCGGCGGGTACAGCCCCCGCACCGAGGGAAGGCCGCTGCTGGTGTACGCGACCGGAGAAAGCGGGCCGCCGTCATAGTACGGTGGCGGGTAGCTGTGTGGGTGGTGCCCGCCGCTGCCGTGTAATCCGTTGCTGCCTGTACCGGCACCACCGACCATCGCACTCTCGTTTGGGCGTGCACTGCCACCGTTGTGAGGCGAAAACCGGTCGCCTACGGGCATCGGGAGCGGCGGATACCCTCCCATCGCCAACCCATTCCCACTACGCACCGGTGCCAGCGCTGCTGCTGCTGGTCCCACGCTCCCACCGGAACTGCTTGGCACCGGAGAGTCGCGAGTGATGCCCACATCCAGCCGCGCGCGTTTCGGCGGCGGGCCCGCAGCAGTTGCATGATTGTTGTTGCTTGATACGTCGTCCGCAGTCAGCTCTGACTCGGAGAAGGCGGCACCGGCTCCAGTACCACCTCCACCGCCGACCCCAGGCGATGAGGGGGGATTGGATCCCGCGTGGTCCTCCCCGCCGCCTCCTGGTAACGGCAGAGCCGGTAGTTTCCGCGCCGCACCGGACTGCTGTTTTGCAGGTGCCCCACGCTTTGGAGGGGCGTGCAAGGCTCCGCTGCTGCCGCTTCGGGCAAGGCTCGGGGAATCGGCGCGCCGCTTTGCCGAGGTGGATTGCAGATCTACACCACACATTTTGCACGTTAGGGTTACCTGCAGCACTATAAGAGAAGAGACACCACACGTACGAAGATCAATGTCGGCCATATCGGTCGTCAGCGGGATCGACGGCACCACGATTCCGTCGCGCTCAAGTGGGGGTACCGGGTTGGTGCGTTCCTGCTCCTCCTCCATGAGCCGTTCCAGCACCTCAGACAGAATGCGCTTCTCGGCCTTGAGCCGGTGCAGCTGCACTTTGATGGACTCGTACTTCACCACCAGCGCATCGTTGTCGCGCTCCAGGGTCTGCAGCTTCTGGCCAAGCTCGATGAATTTCTTGCGGTATTTCTTTTCTGTGGACACATTGGGGCCGGTACCAGTTATTTTTCAGTGCGCCGGGTTAAATAATTTGGTACAAACCATCGGCGAGCGAGAGGTATCCGTGCTGCTGCGGGTTCGAGGAAGCAGGTGGGGCGGCCGTGGGACCGCCCGCGGCGGAGGCTGTCGTGCCAGCTGTTTTGCCCTTTGTCCGTGTACAATATCACGTCAGTATGGTCAGGCAATAATGAAATGATCGCCAATAAAGCTACAGGTCATCGTCGCCGTACCTTGGCCGAGGCGCGAGAGCTCATGATAGAATGATCATTCAATAAAATTTGGAAGAGAAAAATCAATCCCACCACAACGTCGCCCCCTTACACACTTCTCCCACATTGCCTGTCAGTCGGCGAGAAGCCAGCGTTTCCGACCGTGTCCCACACCGGATCCACAGACTCTTGGAAGTTTGACGCACAAGCACACCCTTGTCCACCAGATCCCCCACCACGGATGCAACGGTCGCATTTCGTGCACACTCGATCACTGCGACCGCTCCGGAATCTGAATACAGTTTGAAGTGCACGATGTCGGCAGCGGACGGGTCACCCAGCCGGATCCGCGGGATCGTGTCATTTCCACGACGAACCGCAGCGGATGCTGTTGTTGGAGAACCCAAGATCCCTGCTGACGCCGCAGCCAATGCGCCCGTGTCGTGGAGTCGCCACTTGGCCTTGTCCACCACCTCCAATCGTGCTAGCAGTGATTACACCGTCAATGATATGTTGAAATGTAGATGGCAAATACGTACCTCCATTTGGATAGTCAGCCTTGAGAGAATTGGGAAGGTACCCCTCGGCCAGATCGCTCAGAATCTGCAGCGCTTCTGGATGTGGGAGCATAAATGATTGCCCGGCAATGGATATACCGTCTTGGTACACGACCAGCGACACTGGCGCTTGCTCCTTTGTCATAGGATCACTGCGTGTAAATGACAGGATGTCCTCAATAAATAAAAGAGAAGAGTATACCTTGAAATGATGAGACCCATCCGCTTCGACCACCACTTGAGCAGGAGGTGGAGGAGTCTGACGATTGATTGCATCCACTTGCGACCGCACAAGTGGGACATGAAGTACCAAAGCCGCTGACCATGCGGTTGGTGGTTCGCCCATCGCCAACGCAGACTGTGCAACATCTGCTTGCATTTCACGCAATCGGTCCAGTTCTGCTTCCAGGGACGCAATCCGTGCTGCCATGGTTGTGATCAGCGCCGCCTGTCCATCCTCATCATCACCATCATCTTCATCATCGAGGTGTCTCTCCAGCTCGGTTGCGCTATCGAGGCACGGATCCGTAGCTGATGCTTTGCACGACGACGGCGAGTGCGCCCGCATGGGTTCTAAGCGTGCATGCGATTTGATATGTACATGATCAACAACTGCAATTCGGCGCTTTGCGGCTGCTCCAATCATGGATGGTGGCGGTGGAGTTCCCGGCGGCCGACGCGGCAAATCAAAGCGCACCGAGCCAAGTGACGTCGTGAGCCCGCTCGGAATGGCAACGGCGGCTGCGAGTTCGGATGGTGGAGCCCATGCAGGGACAGTAGAAGTTGCGTGGATCGCTGGCAAACTACCGTGTCTGGATGTTAGCCGATCGGCCGAGGAGGACGTGGGGCGGCAGATCTCGTGCGATCCGTCCATTTCTACGGCAGAGTGGCCTGGCAGCTGTGGGAGTGGCGCACGCTGGCGCGCTGCTGCAGAGTGGCCTAAAGTGAACGCTGACATTCTATGTAGAATCCAAAAAAAAAAAAAGAGAAGATAACTTCTATACAGATCCAACCTCATTCACACTTTCAGAAGCAGTGGGATCAGGAACCACCCTCTTCTTGCGTCCGAATTTGCGTGGTGACGGCTTGATGGGATGGTATGCGCCGAGATACGACTCGTACACGCTAGCGCCCTGATGCGGCACCGGTCCATCACGGTACACCAGGTCAAACCCGCCAACGCGTGTTCGGAGCGGCGGTGCCGGCTCGCCGGGACCTGCCGTGTATCGCCGCTCAAAGTCCATCACGTCAAACACGTCGTTGAGCATTCCGTACTTGAGATCATAGTCCCACTGGGTCTCGGCCGAGAGCGAGGGGGAGGCATTGATTTCGAGGAGCCAGGGACGCAAGTCCGAGTCGATTAAGATATCGTACCCGTACCTGAAGTTGAGTTTTAGTCAGTTGCATCCTTACGCAACTTTCGGAAATGATAACGTACAGCTCAAAGCAGTGCTTGTCGTTGATCATGATCTTCTGGACGCCGACAAAGGCGCGGACCATCATTTCTTCGATTTCGTTGAAGAGCGTACGTACGCGCTCTTCCCCGTGCTGTGAGGTCAAGTACATGCGCAGGTTCCGGATCAGCCACTTGCATCCTTTGCTCCCGTCGTAATTGGGCGCCGTTTTCTGAATTGCAACGTTGGTTGCGTGGATGTCTATGGAAGAATGCTTTCATAAGTTCTCGTGCAATGCAGAAATGAGGGAGATAACATACACATATTGGAAATATCCTTGGCGTCCATTGAGAATGGGGTGTTGGAGAACCGGCAAAACGCGTGTCGGTGAACGTAAACCGTTAGAGGATTCCAGCAAGTGACGAGCGCGTAGGCGCGAATGTCGAATTTCTTACCTGTTGTCCATGAATTTAGAGGATCCAAACCAGGAAAGAAATGAATTTAAACATACCACCAATCAAGTACGGCCGGTCAATGTATCGCTGTACAATGTACGCCTCGGGCCCTTCCGCCTGCTCGCCGTTTTCGCCACGTGCCATGAGCCGAGGATCCTTTTTCCATCCATTCACCTGCGACATCTTGTTGATGAGAAAGATGCCCCGCCCTTGAGCTTTCCCCACGGGCTTCATGATCCACACGGTGCCAGGGTGCCGTTTGAACTCTTCCTGGAAGAGCGCGTGCTCCTGTGGCAGCACGAATGACTTGGAGATCAGATCGTAGCGCGCAGCCACCTCTTTCCCGCCGCCAACTCGCGGGGTGAGTTTGGCGGTTTCCTTGATCATGCGCTTCATGTTTTTCACCAGCAGGTCCTTTCGCGTGAGCTTGTTGTATTCTGTTAGTTAGTCATTTCCAAACAATTTCAAATTGAAGGAGTATGCATACCTCGTAGTGGTTCTTAAAGTGATTGATCCGTTGATCCTCGCGCAGGTACAGGCCGTCGTAGAATTCGTGCAGCCAGTGAATGTCGCACCAAAAGAAATCCCACTCGGTCTCGTGCTCGGTCTCTTTCCAGCCGCGATCCCGCATCACATCGCACACGGTGTTTCGCAGCGAGGTGCGGAACCGAATGGTGCGTATTGGCGGTTGCTGAGGAACCAGCGTGTCTTCCCTGTTACAAATTTTGTTACTCCTTTAAGTGCAAGCAAGGATCGGGTCCAGCCAGAAAACATACGAGCGGTTGTTGGATCCTTGTGACTGATTGAGCATTTTATTAGTCGGCGAGTTGTTGGGAAAAAAGAGAGGCAAACGGTGGCGTCTTTGACATGAAGGAACAACACAACACCTCGTGACAAGAGTCTTCATGCACGGGCCAACCAGACTCTCCTGCAGTCTTCCCCCCGCACCCTCGAATACGACGGAGTAGTCACCGTGGTCATCGAATAGCGCGCGAAAGCAGGGAAATATATATATAAAGGTATTCCGCCCTGGTAAATTCTCTTTCAAACGCGAAATCAACAAACAAAAACACAAAAGAAAACAAATGTCGGCACCCACCCCCGACGCCGCCGCGGCCGCGTCCGCCGCCGCCAGCGATCAGCTCTCGAAAACACAGCTCAAGAACGCGGCCAAGAACGCCGCCAAGATGGAAAAGTTCCTGGCCAAGCAGGCCAAGCTTGCCGAGCAGCAGGCCGCGGCCACCGCCGACGCGCCGAAAAAGGAAAAGAAAGTCGCCGCCAAGCCTGCCACCGCTGCCGCTACCACGGCCGTTGCCGATACGTGGGTCAACCCGACCCCCGCCGGCACCAAGAAGGACTTTAACGAGCCCATGGCCGCCGCGTACACACCCAAGCACGTCGAGGCGTCGTGGGACGCGTGGTGGGAAAAGGCGGGGCACTTTAAGCCGCGGCTGCAGGAGGACGGGTCAACGCTGCCCCGCGGCACGTACGTGATTCCGATTCCGCCGCCGAACGTGACGGGTTCGCTTCACTTGGGTACGTGCTTTATGTTATACTGTGTCCTTCTTCAAAACCTCATGAAAGAAAATTGAAAACACAGGCCACGCCCTCACCGTCGCCATCCAGGACTCGCTGATTCGCTGGAACCGCATGCTGGGCAAGACGGTGCTGTACAACCCCGGCTGCGACCACGCCGGCATTGCCACCCAATCGGTGGTGGAGAAGCGGCTGTGGAAGGACGGCAAGATCACGCGCCACACGCTCGGCCGCGAAAAGTTCTTGGAAAAGGTCTGGGAGTGGAAGGAGCAGTACGGCGACCGGATCTACACGCAGATGCGCCGTCTCGGCACCTCGTGCGACTGGGACCGCGCCTGCTTTACCATGGATCCTGTATGTCGTTTTTTTTTTATACTGTATTTTTTTCGCGCCGGGACTCACTAGATTCAAAATCCAAAAGAAACTCTCGGTGGCCGTCAACGAGGCCTTTGTGCGCCTTCACCAGGAGGGCGTGATTTACCGCGCCACCCGCCTCGTCAACTGGTGCTCACACCTCAACACGGCGCTGTCGACGCTCGAGACCGAGAACAAGGAGCTCAAGGGCCGCACGCTGCTGTCCCTGCCCGGGTACGACCGCAAAGTGGAGTTTGGCGTGATCATTTCGTTTGCGTACCCGGTGGCCGACTCGCCGACGGGCGAGCACCTGGTGGTGGCCACCACGCGTATCGAGACGATGCTAGGCGACACGGCCATTGCCGTGCACCCGGAGGACCCGCGGTACACGCACCTGATCGGCAAGCGCGTGGTGCACCCGTTCATTGCCGGCCGCCACATCCCAATTGTTGCCGACACGTACGTGGACCGCGAGTTTGGGACCGGCGCGGTCAAGATCACGCCGGCGCACGACCCAAACGATTTCGAAATTGGCAAGCGCCACGGCCTCGAGTTTATCAACATTCTCAACGACGACGGGTCGCTCAACGAGAACGCGGGCCCGCAGTTTGCCGGAATGAAGCGGTTCGACGCCCGGTACGCGGTGCTCGACGCGCTCAAGGCGCTGGGCCTGTACCGCGAGACCAAGGACAACCCGATGGACATTCCCATGTGCCCGCGGTCTGGCGACGTGATTGAGCCCCGCCTCAAGCCCCAGTGGTGGGTCAACTGCAAGGAGATGGCCGCAGCCGCGCTCGATGCGGTGCGGTCGGGCGAGCTCGAGATCCAGCCCAAGGCGTCTGAGAAGGAGTGGTTCCGGTGGCTCGAGAACATTCAGGACTGGTGCATCTCGCGCCAGCTGTGGTGGGGCCACCGCGTGCCCGTGTACTTTGTCCGCATTGCCGGTGCTGGCGCCGTGGATGAGAACGACGCGCAGTACTGGGTCTCGGGCCGGTCGCTCGAGGAGGCCACCGCCACCGCCACGGCGCGGTTCCCGGGCAAGAAGCTGACGCTCGAGCAGGACCCGGACGTGCTTGACACGTGGTTCTCGTCGGGCCTGTGGCCGTTCTCGATCCACGGGTGGCCGGGCAACGGCACCCCTGAGTCGACGCTCGACCTCGACCGGTTCTATCCGGCGGCGCTGCTCGAGACCGGGTGGGATATTCTGTTCTTCTGGGTGGCGCGCATGGTGATGATGGGCATCAAGCTCACGGGCAAGGTCCCGTTCAAGCGCGTGTTCTGCCACGCGATGGTGCGCGACGCGCATGGCCGCAAGATGTCCAAGTCGCTCGGCAACGTGATTGACCCGATCGACGTGATTGAGGGCATCACGCTGCAGGCCATGCACCAGCGGCTCGAGGACGGGAACCTGGACCCGCGCGAGGTGGAGAAGGCGAAAGCGGGCCAGAAGCTCGACTTCCCCAAGGGTATCCCGGAGTGCGGGACCGACGCGCTGCGGTTCACGCTGTGCGCGTACACGTCGTCGGGCCGTGACTTGAACCTCGACATTCTGCGCGTCGACGGGTACCGCAAGTTCTGCAACAAGCTGTGGAACGCCACCCGTTTCGCGCTGACCAAGCTGCCGGCCAACTACGTGCTCCCGACCAAGTGGAACGTGGCGCGCGACGCGTCGCCCGCCGAGAAGTGGATTCTGTACAAGCTCAACAAGGCGGCGACCGAGGTCAATGCCAGTCTGGAGGGCATGAACTTTATGTCCACCACCACCGCCATGCACCAGTTCTGGCTGTACGAGCTGTGCGACGTGTACCTGGAGGCGTCGAAGGTGCTGACCACCGACTCGGCGCTGGCAACGCTGTACACGTGCCTGGACATGGGCCTGCGCCTGCTGCACCCGATCATGCCGTTTGTGACCGAGGAGCTGTGGCAGCGTCTGCCGCGCCAGTCCGGCGACCCGGAAACCATCATGATTGCCGCGTACCCGGAGAGCAACCCGACGTACGCGTCGTTCGAGGCCGCGGCCGCGCACTTTGATGTGGCGTTGGACGCGGTGCGCGCGGCACGGTCGCTGCAGCAGCAGTACAGCGTGGCATCCGCCACCGTGTACCTGCAGACATCCGACTCGGCCACCGCGGGCCCGCTGCGCGCGGCGCTGCCGGTCTTCCACGCGCTCATCAAGGGTCTGGCCGCCGCCGAGGTGGTCGCGACCATCCCCGCCGGGTGCGCGGTGCAGGCGCTGAACGCCTCGCTTGGCGTTGGGCTGCTGATCAAGGGCCAGGTGGACGTGGACGCCGAGGTGGCCAAGCTCACTACCCTGCGCGAGAAGGCGGCCGCCGCGGCTGCCGCGGTGCGCACCAAGATGCAGGCCGACGGGTACGAGCAGAAGGTCAAGGCAGACGTGCGCCAGCGCGAGCAGCAGAAACTCGACGCGTACGAGGCCGAGATGGCGCTGCTCGAGAAGTCAATGTCCGATTTTATGCTACTCAAAGAGTGAGCTCTCTTTTGTGTTTTGTTTTTGCTTTATAAATTTACATTACCAAAAATCAAAACAATAATGTCTTCTCCACCGGCACCAGGAGGATCAGCGTGGTACGACGATGCCGCAGAATACTGGGCGGTACGGTCCAAACTATTTTCAATGCTCGTCCCCGGCACCGTGCTTGTCACATACGAAGAAAGATGCAACATGGCAACTAACTACAAAGGAAGGATAAACGGAAACCCCACAGAGCGTGGACGCGACGGTCGATGGCATGCTGGGCGGGTTTAGCAACTTGGACGACCGGGATGCGCAGGACTCGCTTCTTTTCATGAAGGACCTGATAGACGCCGGCGTGGTGAAGCGTGGTTCGGCCTGTGGTACGTGCGAACGACGCGTTATCATTTTTGGCCGTCCTCAATTTCAACACCTCAAATAATAACAGATTGCGGCGCGGGTATTGGCCGCGTGACCAAGTCGTTCCTGTCGACGTACTTTACACCGGTGGACTTGGTCGAGCAGGACCTGCACTTTATCAACACGGCCAAGGCCGATCCCGCACTCAACCAGGGGCTCGTGCACCGGTTCATTCACTGCGGCCTGCAATCGTTTGACCCCGAGGAGCACGGCGTCAAGTACACGGGCACTGTCTGGTGCCAGTGGGTTCTTGGTATGTTTTTTTTTTTACTCCTTTTTTGTAATTTATGGATCTAATGATGGATTGTAATGATACAGGCCACTTGACGGACGACGACCTGGTCGCGTTCTTCAAGCGCTGCATTGCCGTGTCGCCCGTCATTGGCGTCAAGGAGAATGTGGCCAGCGGGTTGAATGGCGAGACGGAGATTGATCGCCAGGACTCGAGCATGACCCGGTCCGAGGCCGCATGGAAGAAGGTCTTTAAGCGCGCGGGACTGAAGGTGGTCAAGGAGCAATGGTACTTGGTCTTTTTTTTTTTTTTTTTGGTGTTGGCGAATCCCAAAAAGTTGATACTGTTGATCAATATATGTTATTGTCTATTATCCATAACAACCCATGACCTCCTGGTGTCAATCAATGACTCAAT
>MU625036.1:0-13497 GCA_025349905.2 Blastocladiella britannica
AACTCTGTTTAGTGCGCAGCCGTGATAACGTAAATTCATCGCCCTACCCAGAAGCACTGGCACGAGCAGCCGACTTGGCCGCCGCCTTCTTTTCCTGCTTCTTGTTCCCGCCGCTGGCCGAGATGTGGTACTTTTTCACCGCTGACTTGGCCACCGCGTCGTACCGGTGCGCGAGAACCCGACCGATCCGGCCGTGGTACATGAGATCGGCCGGAAGGCGTTCCCGGGGCTCCTCCCACCACTCGACCAGGGTTGTCGACGGCATCGGCATCAGCGCCGCCAGTTCCTCGCGGAGATCGTCCATGGTAGTCACCGCCGTGGCCACGATCGCCGTCGCTGCTGGCGACTCGACCACCGCAGACCGGTGCCGGGTCAGGACCGTAACCAGGGCCGCCGTGTCCTCGTCTAGGACTCGTTCCCAATCAATCTCGACGTACACGCGGTCTTTCGCCCATAGGACCGACCGGTACCACTCGACCGCGACTGCACAAACGTACGCTAGGGCCAAAGCGCGCGGGAGACCAGGCACCACCATTTCGGCCAGTGCCTCGAGCGCCGCATCCAGACTGGCGGGGATGCCTGCGGCCACAGCACTGGCAGCGCTCGCGACAGGCATGTAGAGCGTCGTCCACGGCAACTCCTCGACCACCCGCCTTGCGACGGTCTCGGCCATGTCCGCCATGGGCCCGTGTCGGGGCAAGCGTCCAGCCAAGTTCATCCACACGAACCTGGGCAGCAAGTCGCGCGCATTGCATTTCCTGGCCACGCTGGCCACCACAGACGGCCACTGGTCGGCAACGTACACCAGCGAGTTGAGCCGGTACACGGCGTTAGCAACCCCATCGTACTCGTCCATGGACGATTGCACCCGTTTCATGTAGTGCAGGACGCCGAGGTGCAGGTCGGTGATCAGTTGCGGAATCAGCGAGTACGGCAGCCGGGAAATGGGCATCGAGAACAGCATCGAGACGATCCCGTTAGCAAACTGGAGCACCGTTACTGCCGATTCAGAGTGGAACGACTGGTCGCTGGCCGGGTCGGTGAACGGGTCGGCGGTGATGGCCCGGTCAACGATGGTGGTAAAGGGCACGCGCTGTCCGCTGAGCCAGGCGCGGGTGGTTGGCAAGAATGCAGTGCATAGTTCGAGGTCGCACTAATAAGGAAATGGTTTGTAAGTACTGCGTCCATAATACCAAAATAGAAAAAGCGCACCTCCAGACCAGGTACCATGGCATCGCGGGCAGATTGCATGACTCCCTCCAGCTCCACCAGGACGCGCATCAGCTCGACGATATGTGCGCCCATCTCTGGCCGCGTTTTTGCAATGTGACGATCCACCACCTCGACCCGCGTCATTTCCAGCGTCTGCGCAACCGTCGCCTCCCACATATCGCGGCCCGGAATCGCGTGCTTGAGATTGGGCCAAATGCACTCGGCGTCGACTTTCACGCCGGCCATGACCACACGCAGGAACCCTGCCAGGCGGTCCGGCGAAGAGGGCGAATTAGATAAGGAGGTTGCAGTCGTGTCGTCACTGCCGCGGTGCTGCTGCTGCCGTGGCGGTGGCGATGACGATGATGACAAAGGTGGGACTGGTTGTAGCAATTCGCGGTTCGCCTTGGCGAGTGCGCGGCGCTTGGACGCAGCGATGGCATCGCGCACCATATCGCGGGTCCTGCCACCCAAAATCGGCTCGATGGGTGACCCAGCGCTTGAGAGCGTGCGTTTCCGGGTCGGCGACGAATTGATGTCCGATGGGGACAATGGCCTGTTGCTGCCGAGCACTGCGTCCAGGCCCGCCGACGCCGACTCGATGGCCGCACAAAGAAGCGGCAGCTGCGCAATGCGCTCGGCCGGCCACGCGTGCACGCTGGTGAGCGATGTAATCAAGTGCACGCGCACGTCGCGCCACAGGTCGCGTGCGGTGGCCGCGAGCGACGGCGCGGTGGCCGGGTCCGGGTTGGACCGGCGCGTACGTTCCATGAGCCGCATGACTGCCTCGAGCGCGCCGTGGTGCCCGGCCTTCAAGTACACCCATCCATAAATGGCGCGAGCCAGGGCCAGGTCCGCCAGCGCCACGGCCGCCGATGCGGTGGCCAGTGTTGGGTCGAGTAACAGCAACGGCCGCAAGTGCGCAAGCACGTCGCCCGCACACGGCACCAGCTGCGCGTACGTCGACGCAGCATCCGGGTCGGGTTCCAAGCACGCAGCAACCGTCCGAATGTAGAGCCAGGTGCGTGACAGTGTACCCGGCGCCGATACCACAGGAAGGGATGCGAGAGCCGCGCGCGCCGCTGGCCAGTCGCGGCGGTCCACGGCGCTGGCAAGCCACGGCCACGCGTCGGGCGGGCGGGCGCTGCCCTCGGGAAGCGACATGCGCACCGTGTATGTCAGCATCCGTTGCTGACGGACGGTCCATGCCTCCACCGCAGCGTCGTCGTCAATGATTCCGAGCAGACAGCACACGTCTTGTCGGTTTTCGAGCAACGTGAGTCGGAACGTTTCCAGCGTCGACGACTGCGAACCCGGCTGTTGCGTTTTCTGCGGTACTGCCGCTGCTGCCGCGTTGTCAGGGTGATATTTGGCGACCAGCGTGAGAATATTAGCGTGTCGTTTCGCCGAAACGCCCAAATCCGGCCTGACCGCGCGCGCCAGGCCGTCCATGATAATGGGAGGCGCGCCACGGAGACTCCATGCCACCGCCTCGTGCACTGATTCGCTAAAGTCGGCGAGGTACGGCGACGGAAGTGCGCCGTAGCCCGGGTTGAATCGCCAGTCGTCGCCATTCCCGACCGACTGCATTGCCGCCGCCGCGCGTGACCAGTGCACAATGTATGCGTACCCCTCGGGCTCGGGAGCCGCGGGCGCAATCGCTTGCTGACCATTGTACGGAGACGTGTAGGTGGTTGGCGTGGGTGTGAGTGGCGACGGGGCCGTGAACGAGCTGTGGTTGGAGCTGGAGGTGGATAGCGACGGAAGTAGCAATACGGGCGGGGACAGTGCTGAATGTTGTCCTTGCTGCTGTAGTTGTTGTGGCACGGGTTGCTGTTGCGTGTCGGACGATCCCTGGCGAGACCGCCGCGGTGGGAGAACCGGAGGCACAACCGTTCCAGCAGCGCCGGTAGCAACAACAAAAGGTGCAGTTGGTGGCGGCGGAGGCAGTGGCCGTTTTCTCGACGCAGTGGACGCAGGGGATGCCGTCACCAAGGGCTGTGCCATGGCCATCATGACCGACGACTCGCGATGGCGATGCGCGTACTCTGGCGCATTGCTTTTCGTCCTGCTGATGACCTGCTCGGCTGGTTGCGGCGACAAAGTTGCTGGTGTGGTGGTCGGCGGTTGATCAGGTTTAGGTGATGTTGTTGGCGACGATGACAGCACCACCAGCTCGGGATCCAAGTGCACGGGTGCCGACGCTGATCGAGCGCGTTTCATCGCCATGCCGTCTGGTGTCGTTGGGGATGATACTGCACCATCGCGACGAGCGGCAAGTGGGACGACAACTAGACCCACCATTGCCGTTGCCTGCACCATCGACTGCTCTGATTGCTCCAGGTAAGCTGTCGTCCATTCAAGAGGAATCACCAATAACGGAGCCGTCTCGTTCCCGGGCAGTGGTGGCGATCGCAGTCGGCCCAGGCAATACGATACATCCACATTTTCCCACAGCACCGATTCCAATCCGCCCGAGGTGCCAGGTGGGAGTTGCATCGTTTTATCGACCAGTGCTCGCTCGAAAATAAATTGCAAAAGCAGCGCTCGATCCGATTGCAAAGTACCGCCTCCCGGTGTCGTTGTCGTTGATCCCGAAGCCATAGGATCAGTCGTTTCGGAATGTCGGCCATGCGCATGGGCCATACGACTAACAAAATATTCTTCGTGAGATCATTCTGAAGGAAGGGAAAGTATGAGGTACCTCAATTTCCCCTGCGCTGACCGAGAAATCCTACGGTTGGCTTCCTTGGCGCGCTCGGCGACTCCGTTCAGAGATACTAGCACGCTGTGGGCCGGTGCGGCTTGGATCGGTGGCATTGTTCTATAATGAATTTTTTTTGATTTGATTTGTGAAGACTTTTGACAGCTTTCCCAGGAGCGACCGGTCACGGGAACGCAAGAATTTTTGATGCGGCCCGAATTCTGTAATATTCGAGGTACTTCACACTCAATATTACAAAAATGAAATCAAAGAGCAAGGCCTCGTCCCTGGCCGCCACGCTTGCAGCCCTCAACTCCCCGCGCCCGACCGACGACGACCCCGAGTCGCTTGAATGGCGGGACAGCAACATGACTAACGGCAGCGATGCCGATGACGACAATGACAAGGACGAGCGCGACCGATCGCATTACCTGGACATGGGCAAATCGACGCTGCGTGCCCAGGTGGACTCGCACCTGTTGGAAGGCCCGCGGTACCAGGGCAAGCGCGTGTCCCGTAAAGACCTCGAGGCCGCATGGAGTGACAGCGATGAGGAGAATGCCGCTGATTCTGACGACTCCGACAATGCCGAGGATGCCATGGACGTGGACGACTCGGACGTCCAAAGCGATGATCGTGAGGGACTTGGGTTCAAGTGGGGCGCGGCCGCTGACTCGGACGACGATGCAGATGCCCGTGGATCCGACTGGGAGCCCGAGTCCTTTGGCGACGCACAGGAGAGCGATGATGCCGAGGAGGCAAGCGGTTCCGAGGAGGAGGAAAATGGTCGCGACGGCAACTCGAGTGACGAAGGCGACGCATTGACGCGCAAGATCCTCGCGGCCGCCGCCAACGACGCCGATCCGGCCACCACCGACTCGGAAAAGGGGCAGCACATTCGCGCTCAGATGGTACTAAATTTCGCCACAAGTATAGGGACAAGTCACTGACCATGGAAAATAAAAAAAAGGCCATCACGGACGCGCTCCTGGACCTCCGCATTCGTCTCCAAAAAGCGGTTGCCGCCGCCAACATGGCGCCAAATCCGACCGAGATTCCCGATTTCGTTGCCGCTTCGACCGACGGCGCGGTTGCCCGCGAACTGGCCGCCACGCAAGCCGCGCTGGCGTCGCTTGCTTACGATTTGGCCACCGTGCATCGCACCATGGCCGACACGCACCCGGCGCTCTCTGAGGTGGTGATCGCGACGGTTCCCGAGCTCGGTCGTCGCAAGCGTGCCCGGCCAGCAGACTTGCACGACGCTGATACGCTCTCGGAGCTGTGGGCGGACGAGCGCGAGTTCAGTGCTCGGTACGCTTGATTTACTTTCTTGGTCATCAATTCTGAGACACACTGACCCATGTGTACTTAGGACAAAGCCCTGGCGCATGGACGCGCTTGATAAGTGGCACGACAAGGTCAATGCCACCGCGGGCCTGCAGCTCAATGCTGCCAAAAAGTTCAAGGCCATCAATGCCAGTTTCACCACCCAGGTGGCGTCGCTCATGTCGGACCGCGACCGCTTGCTTTCGCGCACGCGTCTCAAGCGCTTCAACGAGCCGATTCTGTCGCTGGTTGTGGCAGAGGGCGATGTGGAAGCAACAACAGCAGGTGAAACGCAGTCGGGCCGCGAAAAGGAGCTGGTGGACGAGTACGACGAGGCGGCCGAGCATCGTGGGTCCGCGCGCACGCTGCGCAACTCGTCGTACGACTACATTTACGACGACTCGGATTTCTACGCGTCGCAGCTCAAGGACCTGATTGACCGCAAGCTCGCAGACGCGCCGGCAGCGCAGGCCGCGCACCATGCGGCGCTGCGTGCGTCGCGAATCAAGCGCAAGGTGGACACGCGCGCGTCGAAGGGTCGCGCACTTCGGTTCCACGTACACGACAAGATCGCTAATTACATGGCCGCGTCGCCGATTGTGCCGCAGTATGCGCCCGCAAATGTGCCTGGGTCGGCGATTGTCGGCGGCGGTGGCGGCGCCGTGTCCAACGTGGACGACGACGCGGCGGCCTCGGTTTCGGGCGGCGGCCAAGGCGCAAGCGACGGCGGTCGTGTCGCTTCCAAGGTGGTTCCGTGGACCGATTCGATGAAAGACGAGCTGTTTGGGTCGCTGTTTGGAGTACAAGACGATCGTTCCAAGGCGGAGGCCGAGGCGCGGACTCGTTCTGCGGCAGCGGAACTCCAGCATCAGCAGGGCCTGGCTGCGAACGCAGGCGCACTGCGTTTGTTTGGCTGATTTTGATCACTTATCTTTTGTCTAATAACAATGCATGTGAACGCACGACCCCGATTTTCGGTTAACTGCGTGTGCTTGCTCTGGTCTCTTTTTTTTCCGCGTTCTCACTTCCATACTTCCAAGGCCTTCTTTTTTTTTTGGGCAAAACGCTCTTTTGGCATTCTCGCCTTGCAATTCCCAGGAGGACCCTGCTCATTTGGTTCCAGATATAAATACGCGGTTGATCCCATTCCGTTTGTCTCTTTCACTCACTCTCCCTACTACCAAACCATTTTTTTGTTAACCCATTCATATTCCACTCCAAAACATCAAAGTCACAGCAATTCAAACAGCAAAATCAAACAGTCAAATGAGTTCATTCTTCGACCTCCTCCCTCAACCGATACCAACCACGTTTCCCCCGACCGGATTACCGTCGTCCTCGTTGTCGTCCACATCGTCGTCAGCAACAGCAACAGCAACAGCAGCAGCAGTTGTAACAGCTACGCCAGCGATGTCGATCCCGCCGTTTTTACCCACTCCATGGGAATCACCGGCGTCCACTTTTCCAGTGCCTCCCATGCCAGTTGTGGCGGGTGGTGATCACTCGTCGCCATTTGTACTTGGGCGCCATACTCCACAACTATCCCAGCAACAACACGCTCAACTGCATTCTCAGCCATCTCAACAGCAGCAACAACAACCTCAACCACAACTGCAACAACAACCGCAGCAACAGCCGTTGACGGCCGCGATTCGACTGCTCCGCGCAATTGGCATACACTTGGATCCGCGCAATCCGGTGCGCCAGGCGCTCGCGTCGGTGCTAGGTCTCATGGAAACTGCCGACACGCATCGCCGGTGGGATGCGTCCATGATTGCGTCGCTGCAATCGCAGCTGGCGGCCGTGCAGCAGCAAGCGTTTACGGCTCAAGTGCAGCTCCAGCAACAGCAAGAGGATCGACAACAACAACTCTCGGTGGGCAGCACCTCGCTGCGATCGTTTCCCGAGGGCACCATATCTCCGACCGTGCTGCACACTGCGAACAGCGGCCACCATCAACGCCACCGGCTCTTCAACCGCGGCTTTGTGACCGACCCGACGTTTCTTCCCATCGCCACCGACCCGGACATGTCCATGTTGCAGGTGCCGTCGCTACCACCGCCGCAGCCGGCCGTCATTTCGTCGGCGCCTCTTGATCAGCATCAGTCGTCGTCGTCGTCTTCGTACTTGCTGGCTCCTTCGTTCCCATTCTTTGACGAGATCATGGCCCAGCAGCAGCAGCAGCAGCAGGTGACTCGGCCCATTAGCCCGATCCGAGTCCCGTCTCAGGTACCTACTTTTTTAGTATTTTTGATTCGACTCACAAGACGGTTGGCTGACCCTTATCGACATGACAAAAACGACAGCAGACACTGTTGTTCCAATTATCATCGAGCCCCGAGCCCGAAGGCACCGCCAGCGCCGGTAACAATAACGTGCACAAGCGGTCGTTGGGCCCGCTCACATTTGACGAGGTGGGGCCGCACTTCAACAACCCTACCAAGCGGCGCCGGTCGGTTCTGGAGACCACTCCGTCCGGTATGGCTGCTTCACGGCCATCAAGTACAAGGGAGGCGACTCCGGTCTTGCCTGTCCATGGACCATCATCCTCGACTGGTGCAACCACTGGGACAGCTGGGCACCCGCACCCGCACCCGCACCGTGGAGGCGTCTCAGCTCCCGTGGACGCCAAGCACGCGATGCAGCAGCACCCAACGCCGGCCGGGATCGTGCTCACCAACACCGGCGCGAGCGTGCGGTACCTGCACCCGTCGCTGGCAGCGGCACCCGATGCGCGCAAGGACATGCGGATGATGCTGGCGGCGATCCCGCACGCGCAACAACAATCATCTGCCTCCGCTGGTCCCACGGCATCCGCCATGGGCGTGTCGGTCTCACACCCGCAGTCAGCGACCGCGCGCGCCGAGCCATGGTGCGTCAAGGTGCTGGTAGCGGCCAGTGGCCGGCAAATGAGCGTGACCAAGGTGCGCGAAGCGATTGCGGCCATGCGTGCTACTTCCGCATCCTCTGCGGACGCGCTGCCCATGCCCCCTGTCAGTGACCCGGCAGCCGGTGGCGCATCATCGCCAGCAACAACAACCTCGTCCAAGAACTTGCCGTTCACCGACGACGCGGTGAGACAGGCTTTGCAGCGCATGGTGCGCGAGTGGCCCGCGGTGGTGCTCGAGTCCGAGTGCTCGGATGCCGAGTTGCGCGCTCGCGCGTCGCGGATCCTGGGCCCGCATCGCGCCGTCGGCAAACTGATGCGCGTCGGACGCATCACGCGGACGGGCGACAAGTGGCGGCCGCCGGTGCTGTACGGGTGGCACACGTGGTGGGGCGAGCGCGTCAGTGACGAGGACGCGGCGGCGGCGGCGGCAGCGGCTTCTGCCGCAGCTGCGGCTGGAACTCCTTCTCCTGTGGTTCACCTTGGTCATCATCGGACTCCGTCCACGTCCGTGTCGACGACTTCAACCATGGCCGTCAAGGGCAGCAGTGGCGGCGGTGGGAGCGCCAGTCACCAGCACAGCCGAAACAGCAGCACCTCCACCACCGTTGGCCCATCGACCATTGACTGGATGATGCCAACCCCGGACCTACCCGCCGCCGGCGCCCATCGGCAGCATCCGTCGCATCACGTTGTGGTGGTAGACGGCACGTCCGAGCACGACAACTCGTCCAACGACCATTCCCTCGAGAGTCATCTCCATCACCAACAACAACAGCACTCAAACCATTCGGATCACGGTGGTGGTGTCTCTGGCACTGGCAACGCAGGCGGCAATGGTGGCGCGATTGACCTGATAACCAGCGCGGACTTGATGTCCAACGCAGCGGCGGCAGCTGCCGACTCGGCCCTCTATATTCCCAGCATGATGATGTTCCCGTCATCGTCGTCAAGTTTTATTGGATTCCCTACCATCTAAATCATTTCCCAAAAATGTAGCCATTCTCGTTTTTTCCCGCTGACATTCTTCGATTTTGACAGTCGGTGATTTCGTCTCGTGTCACTCTTCCTGTAATCTCGCGTAAAATATAAGAATGCACGCCGTGCTACTGACGCGCCGCGCGCTATTACGGCCTGGTACCGGTACCTCACCATCTGAACGCGTCTTGTCCCGCTGTGTATCCACGAATGGTCCTCCCCCAAAACGCCCACCGACCATTTCCACGCGTCCGACGCGTCCGACGACGCTGGTGACGCATCCGAACCCGCGTCGGCACGACTACAACGCGTCCCAGAACCAGTTAAACCCGAATTATGGTCAAGGCGGTTGGAAGAGGCCTCCTTCAGGGCCACCGCTGGTCACCACTCCCCCAGTCAAACTCGATTTAAAACCGATCGACGCGGTCCAACTGGCAGCGATTCCATCTGGTCCACTTGCGCACGGGGACCTGGTGCTCTTTTCTCGGTATCTTTAATGGTTTTAAGGGCGTATATTTTCATTGCATTAACAACAACAACAAAGTTGGCAACGGTCGTCCGTCATCATGCTCGACCGGACCGACGACGGCCGCGACTGGTACTCGCTCGAGTCGACCGGGTTTTCCCGCAAGCACGGCGCGACCGAGATCTTTTTCCGCATCCCCTCTTCGGACTTGACTAGAACGGCGACAACGACTGCATATGAACGACAGTCGTTGATCAGGGCGGTCCAACAACGCGTCGAAACCCTCAAGACCACGTACGCCGACCGAATGCAGTCGATGCACGCTGAATTTCACGTCAACCGGACGGGTGCGCCCAGCGTTTCGCTGGTGGAAGCCGCGCAGTGGGTATTCAACGACACCTCCGCCCAAATAACGGCCGCGCACTACATGGCGCTCGCGAGCCACGTCATGGCCGACACGGTGCATTTCATTCCGACCAGCGCGTCGCTGTACGACCGGCAATCGATCTTGTTCCGCCCGCAACAGTCAGTCGAGTTACTGGCGCAAGCCAAGCCGCTGGTGGCCGCGTCGGTGGCTCAGTCAAAGAACCGCGCCGTTCCCGCTACCACCGTCGCTGGATCCCCGTTAGCCTCATTCGTCGCCAAATGCAAGCGGTTGCTGGACCACCGCAACCCGGTGGAACCGTGGTCCGAGTCCGACGGTGTTTTCTTGGAGTGCGTGCGCGAAGTCGCCCTGGGCCCGCGCGGATCCACGGCCCCCTTCGAGTGGGTCGGCGACCACGTTCTGGCCCCACTGGGCTTCGCGTCAGTGACGCGGTTCCCGGACCCGTCACGAAACCTCCTAGTTGCGCTGGGCGTGTACCACCGGCTCGACAATTTCCCGGTGTTAGCGTCCCCGCAACTGCAGCTCGAGGGTCACGGCGACACTGGCGCGGATACTCGGGCGGCAGTAGCGTCCCGTGCGGCCCGCGGGGTCGCCGAGACCCGGACCGTCGTGGACGGACTCGAGTCGGTGCGGGACGAAGTGCACGAGCCCGTGTACACGATCGACGATCCGAGCGCACACGAGATTGACGATGGCGTGAGCGTCGAGATGAACGGCGATGGCGTCGTGGAATGGGTGCACGTGCACGTTGCCGATCCGACCGCGTACTTGACCCGCGACTCGGCGCTGGCCGCGTGGGCGCAGACGCGCATGCAGACGGTCTATTTCCCGGAAACAAGTTACGCGATGTTGCCGTCGCCGCTCGGCTCGCAGGTGATGAGTCTGGCCATGATACCGGACGATCTCGGTCGCGGTGACATTCCCGCAGTGGTGCGCGCACTGACGGTGTCGTTCCGGCCGGGGTCCGACGGCAACTTTACCGACGCCAAGGTCCGCCCAACGGTTTTGAAGAGTGTGATTCCGCGCCCGTACGATCTGGTCGACACGGTGCTGGACCGCGCCAATGTCCCCGGAGTCTACTCGTCCTCGATTGCGCCGCTGCGCGTGTTGTCGTGCGACCCGGCGCGCGACCGGTTGCATGCCGCACAGTCCATGTCGGAATCACCATCTACGTTGTCCGAGTGGCCGGGAGGTCCTGTCACCGACCGGCACGCGTGCGAGCTACGGGCACTGCAATCAGTAGCGGTTCGGCACGCACGGTTCCGGCAGCGGCAGGGCGGGTTCACGTTCCCAAGCACCAGCGTGCAAGTGTCCGTGCAAAACGACCCGTTGTCGTCATGGACTCCGACGCCGCGCGGCAACGCGGTCCCTCACCGCCGACTGCTACTCCCAGGATCGACCACAACACACACCAGCCCACCGGCGGGCGCCGCCGACGGCATCGATGTGACGATCCACCGGGACCTGATGGTGTTTTCGCCCGCGCGGGCCATGGTCGCCGAGCTGATGATCATGGCCGGCCGAGCGGCAGCGGCCCTGGCCTGCGACATGCGCGTGGCCGTACCCTACCGCACGCAACCTGCACCTGATTCCACCTCTTTAGCCGCCCTTCCCACACCCATCGCCGACCTGATCAACCCGGCGACCATGATGCTCTCCACGGCCGACCTGAACGAAGTGATGGCGGTGATGAAGGGTGCCGAAAATAGCGCGGTTCCGGGACCGCATTTCCAAATGGGGATCAGGGCCGAGGACGGCGGGTACGCCAAAATCACGTCGCCGTTACGCCGGGCCGGAGATATGTTGGCGCATTACCAGCTCAAGGCGGCGCTGTTCCCGAGTGGGGGCGAGCCGTTGCCGGCGGCCGAGGTTGCGCAGTGGCTGGCGCCGTTGCGCGCACGCGAACGCGAGATCAAGCGCGTGCAGCGGCAGCGCGAGGAGTGGTGGGCGATCGAGTGTGTTGGCCGGCGGTTGCGGTCGGCAGCTGATGCTGCATCAACATCAGCTACAGCTGGGACCACGTATATGGCGCGCATCGGCCGGGCCTTGGACCGTCCTCCGCCGGGGATTGCGCCGACAGACCCGGCTCTGGCGCGTGAGGGCGTGGTGGCCGCGGCGACGCTGCTGGATGCGGGTGTCCGTGCGACCGTGTGGGTGCCCGACGTCGTGGGCGCGGGCCGGCGCGCGTCTGACTGGGTGAGGCCAGGAGCGTGGGCCGAAGTGCGGGTCACGGGCGTCGACCCGGTCTCTGGGTGGGTCCAGGGTGAGGTGGTGCGGTGCCTGTGGCAGCTGGATGCGCGGGCCGAGTAATGTGGTCCATAGAAGTTCTTGGCATGCACGCAATGTAATGTGTACTGTATCTTTTCTTCCCCTGGGTCTTGGCGTACTGGTTGGATGGACGACGTACGTGGTCTTTCTCGGGCGCTTGACGTGGCAGGACCTCTAAATACGGCTGGCATTTCCCATTGGCCATCTCACTTGAGTTTCCCATAATAAAATCAAATATGTCCCAATACAACAATAACGGCACTGGAAAGCCCCGGTCCCCGACCACGTCTCCGCTGCTTGCGCCGTCCTCGGCTCCGATGGTGGTCCCCCCGCCTTCGTACTCTCCGGCCCTGGTGCCACCGTCGTCCTCATCGTCACCGCCGCCCACGGGCCAAATGTCCTCTGCTCCTTACGCGCCGATGCCCCCCATGACGCCCTTGCCCAGCAATGCGATCCCTGGTGGCCCCGGAGTGCAGGGTATGGCCGCGTCCATGGCCGCCTCGGCTCCCTTGCTGGCAGCCGCAGCGATCGCCGGGTCGTCGTCGTTCACGTCGCGCCTGTCGGGCCTGCTCCCGCAGCGGTGGTCGGTGAGTGGTCTGCGCGAGTACCGCGACTCCAAGTTCCAGCACTTAAGGCCCGTGTCGGATTTCATGGACGTGCGGCGGGTGCGGAGCCCGGGAACGTGGGCGGTGGCGTCGGAACGGGCGTCGGCCAACTGGACGTACTACCAGACCAACTACCTGCTGGTGTTTTGGTTGATTTGCTGCTATGCGCTGTATGTTTGTTTACCTTTACTTGGTGTTGTTGATCGTGTTGATCATGGTTCCCTATTGCTCCTTGTCAGATCCTGATCCATTGATTTGTAGACTCTCCTCCCCGCTCCTCCTGTTTGCCCTGCTGTTCCTGGCGGTCGGGTACCACGTGGTCAACTCGGCCGGGTCGCCCACCATCACCATTCTCGGATCCACGCTGTCCACGGCTCAGGCGGTATGTTTTTTTTTCTCTAGAGCTTGATCCGTGAAATACTCATGAAGAATATAAAACAGAATACCTACCTCGCCCTCCTCTCCCTGCCTTTGCTGTGGCTCGGATCGGCCGGATCCACCGTGTTCTGGATCGTCGGCGTCTCGGTGGTGCTGATTGGCGGCCACGCGGCGGCCCTGGAACCTCCCGTGGAGCGTGCGTTCGAGCAGTCGGTTTAATACTTCTTACAACTGCATTTATACACGATTTATTCTTACTCTTTTGCTCTTGGCAAGCACCATTGGTGC
>MU625037.1:0-13455 GCA_025349905.2 Blastocladiella britannica
ATCAGAAGAAAAGCAACTATATTGATTGATGAAGGGCAATAAATTATTTCACTGGAGGAACAATGGCACTTCTGGCTGGTACTGCACCATCCCCGAATCCGACTCGACAAAGACCGCGATCTTGCGCGTGCCTCCGACATCATGCACCCACCAATGCGAAGCTCTTTGGCTCCTGAAAATACGGGCAAGCTCAGCAGCAGGGGGAAGGAGGAACGGATGGCCAGCTGCAAGGTGCGCCTGCAGCCACCACTCGAGCATCACGAGCCGGCCTTGTTGGAGCAGCTCTACATAAATATCTGGCTTCAATGGCAGGAGGGAGGCGACAGCGACACGAGCACGAGTGCAAAACCAGTGAATAGCTGTGATGGAGCCATACGACGCTTTGGGAAGCGGCAGCCAAGCAGAGGCGTCCAGATCAGGGAAAAATCCCCTGAAAAAGGCGAGTGTAAGTGGGGTGGCTGTGCCAAGGGCAGAAATGCACCGCTCGACAAACCAGCTGTGATTCTCGCCAGACTCAAAAGCAACCAGGCTGGGATGGTCAAGCAGCCACCGCTGCACTCGGCGAGAATTATGCTCAAGAGCGCCAATGCACACATGCTGCCAGGTTAAGCTCGATACCTCCATGTGTGCATGCCACCACCACGCAATCACGTCTGCTGCGTCTTTTTGCACTGCTTTTGAAAGCTCGCTTTGGCAATGAAGGTGCTGGGGCGCCACCTTGTCGCGGTTGCGTCCCCACCACTCGAGCATGGCGATGCTGTCGTATTCAACCGCACTGGCCACCATTTGGTTGCCCGAATCCATCGCCAGCACATCTGCCGCCGAGTGCAGCACAAGGTCCAGCAGATCAACACGGCTGTGAATCGCACAGAAATTGAAGAAACCAGACTTCAATTCCAGCTTCGGGCCATCAAGCTCGGCGCCTTTTTCCATTGCCCACTTCAAAACGGGCATGCTGGATTGGCCATCAATCCGAAAAATCAGGCCGCGCATCGAGTCGTCGTTCTGATCAGGCGCATGCGGGAACCATTCCCTCGAATAATGCTGCCAGTACCAGTCCAAAACAAGGACAGATTTGAAGAATCCGATATCGAGCAGCCTGGCCCCAAATGTGTGCGCAGGCGTGCGGTGCTCCAGAAAACGCGTCCACCACCACTGGACGACCTCCACTGAAGGTCGGGAGAGGGCGGCCTGCGCGATTGCAGCAAACGACTCGGGGTCAGGCAGCTCTGAGCCAGTATTATCCCACCACCAGTCGAGGGCCTTGAGCGCGCCAACGAGCGTGAGGATTTCAACCAGCCTCGTGCTGCGCAGCTCCTCCCTGGCCGAATCTTTGCTGCGCTGGGACGCAATCCACCAGTCCATGATACACGAATCTCCTTCACGGGTCGAGAGCAGCGCATAATAGGGGGAAAGCGCTTTGAGGTGGCCATTCGCGATCGCCCAGCGAAGGACTTTGGTCTGTCCATTGCTGGCCACTGACGACCAGAAAAATCGCGACCAGTCAATTGGGGCAATGTCTGCGGTGCGAAAGGCACGCGTGACCCACGCCAGGACTGCCACGTGTCCGCCCTGGGCTGCTTTTGCGAAAATGCCATGCGTTCCATGCCAAGCCGGGCGGCCAAGAGTCGTTGGGCCAGCCAGCTGCCACAGCAGCTCAATGGCGGGCATGTCGCCCCGAGAGCCAGCCGCCGCGAGCGTATCGAGAATATTATCAATTTGAATATGAGACGGGTAGTGCGGCAGCAAGGCGACGCCATGGCCATGTTTGACGGCAAGAGCTGGCCGATACTCTTTAAACCCGCGCGAGAGGACCGCGGCGAGCACGGCGCCGTGTCGGGGCAGCACATTTAGCACCGGCATAGCATCCTCGGGCGACAATGAGGCGCCGGCGGCGTGGGCGAGGACAAGATACGCGACGTCGCTGATCATTTTCGTTTTGTTTTGATGGGAAGTCAGCTGCCTCGCAACCGCGAGCACCACCAGCAGCACAGCGTGTCCGATCCAGACTTGAATTTCGCCTCGAAAGCGGCAGTGCTCGGATCTCTTTTGACCCACCTCTGCACAGTGCAAGTAGGGCATCTTTGCCATGGACACAGCAAGCAAGAGCATTGCTACACGATCCTGGCATACATATAAATAAACAAAAAAAGGGGGAAAAATAATATTTATATATTTGGCACAGAACCAACACTGAAAATATAAAAAATCTAGCTGTAGTTCCATGGCACTTCCTTGTATGGCACCATACCCGAATCAGACTCGACCAAAACCGGAACCTTGCGTGTGACGACCACGTCAAACACCCACGCGTGCAAGTCCGTGTTGTGCACGTAAATTTCGTCCAGCTTGTCAGCGGAAGGAAAGTGCAATGGGTGGCCTGCAGCAAGGTGCACCTGCAGCCACCACTCCAGTGCGTTGGTATCTTCACCCTCAAACAGTGAGCTGAAAATTCGTGGTTTCGATGGCAAGAGAGAGGCGACTGTGGCATGAGTAAGGGCACAAAACCAGTAGAGCGAGGTGGCGCAATGATAAGCTGACATTGGAATGGAAATCGGTGGGTCCAGATTGGTGAAAATGGTGTTGAAAAAGTCGAGTGTGAATGGTGCTGCCCACTTGAGGGCAGGGATGCACTCGGCCATAAACTGCTGGTGGTCCTCCTCTGACTTGGGCATAAACAGGGCCACGTGGTCCATTAACCACATTTGCACTCTACGAGAGTTGTACTCGATCGATTTGATGCACACCCACTGCCAGTCTACCTTGCAAGCTGGAAGCTGGTGAGCATGCCACCATTCTAACACGTTCACCCCATCCAGTGCAGCCGCATTCGAGAGTTTGGAGGAGCAGCCCAGGTCCTGGGGTGGTAATTCACCACAATGAAGGTCCGAGGATATTCTGATGGCCATACTTTATTGCGCATGCCACAATCGCTTGAGACCATTTCACGCCAAGTACTTTTGCAGAGTGCAGGACAAGATCCAAAGCGCCAACATCCCCGTGACGTAAGCACGAATTGATAAAGGCATGCCTCAACACAAGTTTCTGACTACCAAGTTCGGTGCATTTATCAACAGCCCACTGCAAGATGGGCAAAGTTTTCCTGTGAGCAATTGAAAAGATCACACCATGGGGGTACTTGTGCCGTTCCAATGGGCACGCAAAGTAATCAGGCTTCTCGTGGAACTTTTGCCAGTGCCAGTCCAGGATTTCGGGACAATTGAATTGACCGATTTCAAGCAAACTCCCAAAGGTGTGCTCAGGTGTGTGGTGCTCCAGGAAACGCGCCCACCACCATTCCACTACTACGAGTGTCCTGCCGCAGAGGGCAGCATCAACAATTCGAGTCAATGAATCTGGTTCAGGCAACTTTGAGCCACTGCTTGCCCACCACCAGTCCAAAGTCCTGAGCAAACCCTTATTCGATACTCTGGCAAGGAGGCGCGTGTCGCTCAGTGCATCCATGGCTGCCCTCTTGCTGTCCTGGGTCATGATCCACCACTCAACCAAGGAAGTGTCGCCAAGCTGAGTTGAAAGCAATGCAGTCTGGCCACTGATGCCTTTGATTAGCCCTTGGGCGATCGCCCAGTGGGCAGTCTCTGTGCGACCTTCAGCAGCTGCAAAATTGAACTGGCAGTGGAGTGTCCAGTGGATTTGGATGTTGGCAGTGCGGGCTTCATGCGAGAACCATTGCACAACTAGCAAGTGTCCATTCATGACTGCTTTCGTGAGAAATCCGCTTTCACCGACCCAAAAATCGGTGTGACCAGCAGTGGCTGGCCCCACTAGTTGCCACAGCAGCTTTGCAGTGGGCAAGTCGCCAGTGGAGCCTGCTGCTTTGAGCGTCGTCTGCAAATCATCAGCGAGAATATAGGGCGGATAGTGCGGCAGCAGAGCGAGAGCGTGGCCGTGTTTGACTGCCAGCTTTGGGCGGTGCTCGAGAAACCCGCGCGAAAGCACTGCGGCGAGGACTGTGGGTGCTCGATACATAGGGAGCGCATTCAGCACTGCCTGTGCGTCTTTGGGTGAGAGCGCAGCACCGGCGGCAGAGGACAAGACTAAATACAAGACGTCGTCGATCATATATTCTGCAAAGAGCTGCATGTCAGAGTCATTCCAGGCGGTGGTGGGGACAGACAAGAAGCATTGACGCTTGTTTTTTTTTTTTTTTACCACAACGGCAAGGCAACGCTTTTATTGGCTCGACCACTGCAATGGCAGCAGCAGACACCACCCGCCCACCCCCACCCCCACACGCTCGCAGTGGCGCTGCGGGCCGAGGCGAGAGACGTGGCCGATCTGCTTGCACTTGAAGCACCCGAAGTCAACAGCCATTCCTACATTGACTACGGATATATGGATACCACACCTGAATCTCGACCGCACTGGCATGCTGCAATGAGTGCAATTATGAAAATAAATATATTTCATGGCACCGCCAATGCAGACGATGGAATCGTCGGCCCCCGAAGCGCGTCGTGCGTGATTGTGGTGGCGGTGGGTCCAGTAGAGGAGGAAGCAATCCCCGATTGCGGCAATGTGCCTCTAGAACTGCCACCAGCGAGAACAAAGGCGACCGGCGGCACCGGATCGGCCAGCATTTCAGGACTAGCGGCATCCATAGTCCCTGCTGCTGCTGCTGACGCCGATGCCGCCCCCGCCGTTGCCGCGGCCGCAGCTGACGCCGATACCGTCGCCTCCACCGCGGCCTCGTGCCGCTTCGTGACCCGCGCATGCATCGCCACCGCCGCCAAAATTACCATCACCGTCGTATGTGTCAGCGACCCCGCCACCACTTGCGTCATCGCTGGCGCCAGCCACACCCAGTGCCGGGCAGGCAGTTTCAGCTGCACTGCGGCCACGTTGAGGGCGGCGATCAGCGCAATCGAGAGGCACAGCGACGGGGCTAAGATGCACAATAGGCGCAGTTGGCGCAGCGCGAGCTTGCGGTGGGACTCGGCCGAGGGCGCAAATTTGGTGAATGTGATACGGGAGGACGCCGACCGAATCAGGACAGCGGAAGTCGCGGGCGAGACGGACGAAGCGGTGCGTGCGATTTGGCATGTGCCTCCGCTGGGAAGATTGCCGGCAATCGTTGTAGACCGGTGCGGTAGGGATGTAGTTCCAGTCAGGACCGGTACGGTGGTATTGTTGGTGCGCAAGTTCAGTGCCGGCGGACCCACCGTTACCGGAGAAGCGGCAACTGGAACGAGCGGTGATGTCAGCGAGCCGGCAGCGGTCATCAAGACCGACTTGACGGGCAGCGCCGACGGCGAGGAACTGGCCACCCAGCTCTTGAGTGCCAGCTCGTTGGTGCGCTCGGACTCGTGGCACGCAAAGATCCAGATGATTTTCAGCGAGTACACCATTGACGTGGACCCAAATAGCGTCAGGGTGACGATCCACGACGCCCACTCGGCCGTGTACGCCGCGACCCACGTTTCAGCGGACGACGTCATGCCCAGCATGATCGAGCACAGAATATTAAAGACGAAATGGACCGACATGAGGAGCATGACCACGCGCTGTAAGGCCAGCGGAGACGGGAGCGGGACCATCACCAGAAAGAACCGGAATGCACGCGCTTGCAAGTTCCCCGATTTGTGGGCCTTGTACGTTCCCGCCAGCGCCGCGGCGTACTTGGGGTCGGTCATAAACACTGGGATCGTGTGCAAGACGCCGACAAGGTGCACGGCGGCGGCCGAGGTCTGGAAGATGTTGCGTAGACAAAGCACCAAGTACGGCACTATCAGCGGCTCTCCGGGTCGAAAAACAAGCAGGAGATGCCATACAACGGCAAATGGGTAGGCCATTGTGAGGAAGAACACCATGCATTCAGTTGGGAACGGGCGTATGGCCACCGCCGATCCTCCCGAGCTTCGAGGAGATCCCTGCGTAGCCGATATGGGCGATCGTCCTGATACGGTGGCTATTGGGCCCCAGAGCGAGCGGCGGCGGGATACAAACATGTCCCACAGCACGAAGAGAGTGAATGGGAGTCCAACCAGCACCACCACCAGCGCAAGCACGTGGAGTCCTCGGAGCAGCGCGGACGTAGACGGGTCGTTCGGGACCGTGGTCGATGTGATCCAGTCTGGATACGATCCCTCGCTCATAATTATATGTGATAATAAATTGATATTGTAAATTGGATGGATCCTGTCATTTCCAAGTGCCATTCTCAACCCAGAAACCCATTGAAATACTAAAACAGTGCTAGGCTGACATGAGCACCGCCGCTCGATCGGATGCTCTGGTGTCATTTATACTGTTTGCCGCCAGTTTCCCCATGTGCCTGGCCAGTTTGTGGATTTCGTTTCAAGATCGCCGCCAACGACGCCGCCAGAAGCAACCACGAAGATATGGTCACCGCCATGACGACATGGCAGCGCTCGATCTAAGCCAGTCCATGTATTACTGGTTGTATGCGACCGTGGTCCATGCGATCGACATGGTGGCCGTCTGGATGCAGTACAACGACACGGGGTGGTTCGACAAACCCCCACTGTATGGGTCCGACTATTACAATGTCGCGTGCCCCGTCGACATTGCCGCCGTGGTATCCCGCGCACTCGAGCTGTTTGCGATCCCGTACTTTGCCGGCCGTCTGATCCTGGAACTCACGCCGCTCGCATTCGCGCAGCTGGGTCCTACAAGGCAGGTGCGCGTCATGCGGCCCGCACGCGCGCTTATTGGCGTGTCGGCCGTGGCTACCGCGGTCGAGTTCGTCGTCCTGGTGGCGGAACACGCGCCGAGTTTCGGGACGAGCGTCGACGCGCCCGTCGTGCAGATGGCAATCGCCGCCGATGCGCCCGTGTACGCGGTCTGGATCACGTGCATGACTGTCCTGGGGATCGGGTGCGTGACGATCGGGTTCCTGGCACGCCAGATGCTGCACCGGCTGGTGGCAAGGCGGGTGACGGCGACGACGGCGGGCGCTGTTGCGTCTCCCGCATCACCATCAGCTCCCGGTACTTCACTCCCAACCAATATGGGGGAATCAAGCCGGTCCGAGCACGGCGCCGTCCGCAGTGCGCTGGCACGCGTCGGGTCGCGCTTGAACAGCAGCATTGGCACCCCGAACCCCACAACAGCGGCCGTCCGGTCGGTTGCCAAACCGCAACGGCTATTGCGTCAACTCGAGCTGGTGGTGGCGTCGATCTTTGCGCTGATCCTGGTCACGCTGGCCATGCGCATGTGTCAGGGCACCGTGGGCATTCAGCTCAGCTGGGGAATCACGATCGTATTTGCACGCATCATGTCGGCGATCCTGTACGTGTTTGTGCGGCTCACGCGGCTGATCATGATCCAGGTGCGGTCGATCCCGACAGGGGATGCGGGAACGCTCGCGGCGACGTGGGCAGAGAAAAGGGTTGGAGATGATGAGGAAGAGCCCCCTCAGCAAGTCCGAGAGACGGCATCCGTCGAGTCCATGGTCATTGAGGGTGGGTGACTGACTTTTTGTTGAAAGGATCTCGATGTGTATACTATAAATTTTGTCCCTGCAATAATCAAACTACTCGGATCACGCATAATCTAATGGCAGAAGAGAACCCAGGGCGACAGCACGCGCACGAAGCACGGATCTCGTTGATCCTGTTTGCCCTGACGCTCCCGATCTGCCTGACTTTACTCGTGGTGTCGTACCGCGACCAGCACAACAAACCGATTTCCATCTCGATCAGCAGCATATTGTCATTCTCCCCGTGGTCGCGACGACAGCGCATCGCTTCATCGCAGAGCAATAATAGTTATGGAGGGAGCATTGGCAGCAGCAATAACACAGGCGGCGCCCTGGAACTGCGCAAGGCCACAATGTACTGGACGGCCGCCACCGCGATTCACCTGATCGAAATCGCCACCGCGCTCTGCCACTACACGGACCGCGGGTGGGACGGCCGCACGCCGCTGCACGGGTCCGGGTTTTACAATTTTCCGTGCCCGCCCGACATACTTTGGGCGGTGGGCCAGGCGCTCGAGGTGGTCACAATCCCGGTGTACGCGTGCAAGCTGGTCCTGCAGCTCACACCACTGGCGTTTTCGCGCACCGCCCGGCGGCGACGACGACGGATCGAACGGGCAGCGCGCGTTTACGTGTACTTTACTGCTGCCGCAACCATCTCGCAATGTATCAACTTGGTCTTGCAGCACTTGCCGAGTTTCGGGATTCCGGTCTCGGAGGGGTTTCTGGCAGTAACCTTCGCGATTGATCCGATCGCGTACGCTGGGTGGGAATTTTGTCTGGTCGGGCTCGGACTCGTCATGGTTTACTTTGGAGCACTGGCGCTCCGGATGCTGCGCATCACCGCCGGCCGGCGGCTGCAGAGCGGGACTAGTGGAAGTGCAGCCGAGGTGAGTGGCAGCGGCGCGTTGCCCGCCGATAGTACTGGCACACCATCTGGTGGTGGTGGTGTTGTAGCCGTCGTCAACAAATTGGCGGCTGTGGGGTCGCAGAGCGGCATTGCCGTCGAGCCAACAGGAAAAGTGTCTGTGCCAGTTCAAGCAGAAGCAAAGTGCTCGCTCTCGGTGGTGATGCTCAAGGTCGGGTTCCACCACCACCCTGGAGGTACCCCTTCGTTTATTTTTAACCTTCTGTTTTGGAAATAGCCTCAAATATAAAATGATGCAGACCAAGCAAAGCGCGAGCGCCAGCGGATCCACCAGGCAGCGATCCGGCTCCGACAGCTAGTGCGATCACTCCAGGTAACTGTGGGCACTTTCTTTGCACTGGTACTGCTCTCTATCGTGGTGCGCGCGTGCCAGGGCCCTGTTGGGATCCAGGTGAGCTGGGGAATCACCATCGTGGTGTCACGGTGCCTGGAAGCGTTCCTGTTTCTGTTTGTTCGGTTGACAAGGAAGGCGGTGCAGCTGGTGCGGGTGTTGCCGACGGGGGACGCGGGGACGCTGGGGGCCGAGAGCTGGGGCGGTGGAGGCAATGGTGATGAGGCTGTTCACAATGGCAATCACAACAGTGAGATGCAGTCTGTTGTTAACTGACTTGACTCACACACCTTTTTTCTCTCTTTAAACGCACGCACTATCGACGCTTTGTTGTCTGCATATTGGGATCTATTACACGCGCATAGCGGCCCAACATTTTTAAGAATTTTTTTGAGGAAATGTCCTCTTTGCCACCGTCAACGACACCTCCATTGGCCGTCTCCACTGTTACTTCTGCCCCTTCTTCTGCGGTCAAGCGACTCCGCTCTCCAACCGCCTCGTCCGCTGCATCAAACACCACCGTTCTTGGTCCGTTACACCACAACGACAAGGCCACGTCACCGGACGACTCCTCTTCAACTGCCAAGCGCGCGCGCATGGACATTGGCCCCCATTTTCCCATTGCACCACCGCCAGTGCTACAACCAGAAATAATGCTCGGCTCCCTCCCACCAGTCCACCACGACCACCCCTCGACGGTCATGGCCACGCGCGAACAGACCTCACGCACGCTCGCCGCGCTCCTGAACACGGCATCGTCCCTCCTGGTCCCGCTAGCGTCGCTGGCAAACCGGTACGACGTGGGCACGCTTGACCCACCGGCCGACCTTGCTCCGCCGATTGGCCGGCGCTTGCACCAAACTGCCAGCAATAAGACGTCGGTTGAATCCGATGGGCCTTGGCCACTGCCCATTGAGGAACTGCCCGAAGACCTGGTGACGGACCTGCGCGCGGCCGAGGCGCACACGCGCACGCCCGTCGACCACAAGCGCATCGACAGCTTGGTGGCGGCATTCGCGGTGCTGGATATCGGCGGCAAGCTGTTGGACGCGGCCGAGCTGGTCCTGAACAGGCACGTTACTGGACGCAGCGACTACGATGACGAAACGGACGAGGCCGAGCAGGCGGAACCAACCGCGGCCGAGGATAACAACGGTGCCGGGGACCCGGACTACCGCGTTCCGGACCCAACAATGCGCGCGTGGCTGGCGGCGACGGCCGCCCGCGCCACTGCGGCGGGGATCATGCGCGCCGACGCGAAAAAGGCGTGGATCCCGGACTTGCGCGGCCGCGAGCTCGCTGGCGACGTGGTTTACTACGACCACAACGACGACCTGGACGACCTGGACGGCACGGGACCGCCGATCGAGTGGTTGTCGCTGTTTACCCGCGTCAAGGGGCCTTTGGCGGCCGATCGGCTCGCGAGCCACTCGTTGGCGCTGGCGCGACAGGCACGAATGTCGGCTCGAGCGATCATGGCGCGCGTGGTTGGACGCGTGCATCTCGCGCACATGTCGCCCGAGGTGGCGTGGGACGCGGGAATGCTGGCGGTTGCCTTGGTGTGTCTTTTTTTTTTTCTTTTTTTTCTTTTTGGCAATATGGACTGATCCAAAAAAAAAATATATCAGTTCCACCTTCACTTGAAGCTCGCGCTGGCCATGCAGACCCGCATTGTGTACACCGACTTGGGGTACTTGCTAACCTATTTTGGCCATGTACGTCTATCTCCTCATTCTCATCACTTTTCACTGACCTGTAAATATAAAAAATAGGCGATCCAAAAGACTACCAACCCTCACCAACTGGTCCGTCGCGTGACCTGGGCGGTGACGGAAACGCTCAATGCGATCGACTTGCTCGAGGTCGCGGTCCAAACCCAGAATGAAAACCAGTACTTGGCTGGCAAAGATGACTCCAAGTACATCATTGGTATGTTTAGTTTTTCCTATTCTTTTTTGAATCGACCCTAACCGTCGATCAAATACAAAACAAAAAAGACGAGGACCCAGTGGCCATTCACATGATCCTGCACACGATGCTCCCCTGGTTCCACATTGCCGCGACCGCGTCCATGTCCCCACCCGAAACCCTGGCGCCGTTCTATACCGCGTGGTCGCGCACACTGACCTCGGTCGCGTGCCACGGGTACTCGTGCGTGCGGCCCACGGTCAGCGACGTGTCTGGCACCGACCCGGGAGTAGAAGTGACCGACGCGGTGACCATGGACGCGGTGCGGCGGTGGGCGGACGCGGGGGTCAGTCGTGGGAAGGCCGCGATCGCTGCCGCCACGCTGGCACTGAAGCGAGTCGAGGCCGCAACTGCTGCTGCAGGTCCATCGGCTGGCACTCCCGAGAGCGATGGAGACGACGATAGCGACGACAGTGGCGACGACGACGATGACGCCGACGCCGACCACCACCCGCGCCCGACCACCGGCCGCCGCGCCGTCGCACGCGCACAACGAGTCCTGGCGTCCACCCGGATTTACACCGCACAGTCCATTCAGCAAGCGATCACGGTGCTGGACACGTCGGCGGTGGTTGAGCGGACGGCCGCGTACGTTGCGCGCGTGCAGGCCGCACGCGCGCCCACCGCACACGCCACCGACCACGACGACGACGACTTGCCCGACCCGGACGCCGTCGACCGGATCCCAGGGCCCGCGCCGTTCGGCGACCGCATGACCGAGTGCGACGCGCGGACCCGGGAGGCCACCGCCGTATTGGAGGCCGTGGAACGCAACGACAGGGGCGCGTGGGGGAAGTTGCCGCCGCAGATGGTGAGGAACGCGGTGCGACTGAAGCGCGAAGTCGCGGACGCGGCACGGAAGCGCGCGGCACGTGTCGTGGCTATTGAGCGGCGGAGGAACGACCCTAATCCAGTGCAGCACCGGGCGGCCCCAGGATATGAGCCGACGATGGTCAATGCCGAGCGGAACAGGAACCGTGTTGTGATTGCGTCCAGCCCGCCGCGGTCCGGCGCGGCGCTTGTGCCCACCACCACTACCAATGCTGCCGCTGGAACGGAGGCGTGGACGTCGCCCAAGGGCAAGTCGCCGGCTGTTGCTACTCCTGGCGACCACCGAGACCAGGATGACGCAATGCAAGTGGACTCTTTCTCGCAGCACTCGGCCACTGACCACGACAACGACGGTCAAGTATCGCCAGTGCGGTCCGCGTCCCCGACCACGGACCAGGACCGTGGCGGCTCGGACACGGAAAGTCACGACGAGACCAGTGGCGGTGGCGGCCTTCGCGGTATGATCGACTCCCTGTCTGCCATGCAGCGCGCGCAAGTGTACTTGGCCGCGCTCGACGACGACCACCCGCAGCAAGTACAGGCGCACCACGTGGTTTCGGCTATGACCGACGACGAGGTGGCGGATGCGCGGCAGCTGGCAACGTGGATGCGCATGGGCGCCAGCGGTAGCGACGACGAGCACGCGGAATCGGATGCCGACAGTTTGGCGGCGTTTGGTAGCGCCAAGGGCGGCGGCGACGAGGTGGACGAGCTCATGGACGGCGACTTTGAGTTGGTCGGCGACGCCGATGAAGACGACATGATTGTGGACGATGACGAGGACGAGGACGTCGTGTCGAAGAAGGATGGTGAGTCGTCAGATGAAGAAGAAGAGGACGAGCTGGCGGGCTTGCTCCACGACCAAGAGGAGTTCGGCATGTACGCGTCTGGCCAGCGCCGGCGTGGTTAAATAACACAAATTTCATGTTTTTTTTAAAACTCAATATCATGCCGACGAGAAATGGCACGGACGATCCGACACCAGCTCCAGTAACGGGACGGGAATGAAGGTACGCGGATCCGATATGCCAAATATTTTAGTCTCACTCTCACCAACGACCAAATTAAACAAAAAAGAATGCGCATTGAACAGCTGCCAGACCACATTCTCGCGCGCATCGCCTGGCGCATGGACCGCCGCGATGCCGTGCACTTGCGCCGCACCTGTACCGCGCTCCGCCGCAGCGTGGCCCTCGCGCAGCGCACCCCGGCGCTGTACATCATCGTCTCGGCGCTCATTTGGCGACCACCGGTGGTACTGGCGCGCCATTCACCAGAGCGACGCCGCTAAACAAACATACGGCAGCGGTGGTTCACCTCAGCAACAACTGGCCGAGCTCCTGGTCCGATTTCGCGTGGTGAACATCCAAATTTGGAATGCACTCTACAATTTTTGCCGCCGCCCAGTTGGACTACACGCGTCCGAAAAGGCAGCGACTGCGTCTCTTCGGCGATGCCGCCGACATTCTTGTTCGTTTCCAGGGCAGCTGCATTGGTCGAGGCAGCGGCAGCAGCAGGGGCGGTCTCGGGACGCACACCCACGGGCCAGCACAGGGTCGCCGCACGGGCGCCAATGTAGATCGAGTGGTGGTCGGCGAACGAGCCATAGCCGGGCGGCGCCAAAGACGAAATCGCTAAACCAATGTCAGATGTGTCGATCGTGTAATCGACCACATCCGGCTCGGCCAGGTAGCTCTGGATGCGGAACACCGACACCTTGGTCTCAAAATAATGAATAATCTGGTTGGGGAGTTCCCACAGCGGCTCACGGAGCACAGCAAAGAGCGAGATGGCCGTGAATACGGTGGTGGCGTCCAGCTCATTGCCAATAGCCGCGTAACATGCGAATGTGAGCAGCGTCGCCAGAGTCGGAAAGGCGTGGTAAGGTGCAAATGGCTTGCCAATGTGCGTACAGCTTCTGGATCATATCCTCGA
>MU625038.1:0-13425 GCA_025349905.2 Blastocladiella britannica
CCCCCCCCTTACTTTCCCGGAGCCAAAAACGGCTACCACTCTCTGCTGCACCAATCGCACAATTGGTGTAGCGCCCGCATAGCGGACGAGATCGCTGGTGAGATGGAAACTTCAAAGCCCACTCAGCCGTGTAATTTACGTTACGATTTTTCATCAATCGCCATATGCCTAACCACAGTCACAACCAGCACCACACGTCGTCCCAGGTGACGACGACAACAACAACGAGTATGACAAGTACAGGAACAGCAGGAACCCGATACAGTAGCGGGAAGCACCAGTCGCTGTACTCGCGGATCCTGATGCACCCGCACGGCGCGCGGTACACGTACATGCTGTCGCTGGCGGCGTTCTCGGCCGCGCGCATGCTGTCCCCACTGGCTTCGCCCTATACGCGGGCAATGCACGTCCCACACGCGCTGTCGACGCGGCGCATTGACGTGGTGGTGTGCCTGGTCCGAGCCGGCCTGCTCCTGGGCATCTCGTTCCTGGAGGCGCCGACCAAGTTCCACGCGCCGTCGCTGCCGTCGCGCGACGTGGCGCTCGACATTGGCAGGCACGTGTTCTCGGCCCTGAACCGCGTCGAGATCGTGCTCTCGGCGTTCCGAATCACGCACCTCGTCGACTGGTCGGTGGTCCCGACGCAGCTGCTGCTGCTGTTGCCAGCGGCATGGACCGATAGTTTCGTTGATCGCCCGGCACTGATACCGGGGGGCGTTCCGGGCATTCAAATGCTCGGAAATGCCGCGATGGTGGCGGTCTCGGGCGGGTCGGACTCGCCGCTGGTGCGCAACGCCGTCACGGTTCTGCGGCCAACCAACATTCTCGCCACCGCCATCCTGGCCATGGCCCCGCCCGTGATCCCGAACGTGGTGCCGGACCTGATTGCCCTGCCGCTGCAGACATTCGTCCTGATGCCGTTGCTGATTTCCCGCGCGGCCGATCTCATCCGTCACGGCAGCAGCACTGTCGCGGATGGCGTTGCCATGGATGGGAATCACGAGGAGACCGAGGTGCCGCTCACTGGCTTTGTCGATCCGCTGGCGGTGGCCGAGCGCAACCGCCGGGTGCAGCTTCGACGCCGCGCGGCCGTCGCTCACCTGGCGTACGCGGCGCTCGAGGTGGTCAAGGTGGTGTGCCTTGTCAAGCACTCGTGGCGGGTTCTCGTGCACCTCAGTCTTGTCCTCTAAATTCAGTTTGGGAAATACATAAGTGCTTTTTCGGATCCGGCAAAAGTATACTATTTAAATTAATAATTCCATTCCCTCCCCGCGCATCGACGACGGATTTTTTTTTACTTGACTTCGCGAGCGCTCGGTTCTTCATTACCATTATTTCGCAATTTTGAGCAAGCGCCGGTCTTAATTTGGTTTGGTTCAAGACGCGGATCCACGGGCATACCCCCCTCCATACAACATAGAATAAACGCAGCCCGCGATATGTCGGCGGCAGTAAATCCACCCTCGGTCATGGGCGTCATGTACCGCGAGCACACGCTGTACCCGGCGCACCGTAAACTCGGCCGATCCGTGGTGCTCTTCAATCGCACCACGGGAATGCTGGCCATGCCCGATCACCGAGGATGCGTGAAGCTCGATCCGGGCGCAGAGTACATTCCCGAGCGGAAAGACTCGGACCGACTCAAGCGGGTATACACTATTCAACTGTTACTGGTCCTGTGAGGAATTCATACTAAATGACTTGTATTTTATTAGCTACTGGACGACGCACGCAAGTCCAGTAACAAACACAGTGGCGGTGGTCCCGGGGCAGGGGGATCAAAGAACTGGTCGTCGCGCATGTCCGGATCACTGACCAACCTGACGATCCGGTCGCGCCGCTCATCCTCACGCTCCATCACCCGCCTATCGTCGGCGTTTAACAACTTGCCCGAGAGCCCGACCGATCAGCAGCAGCAACAACAACAGCCATCGGCCCCTACTCCATCGCCGGTGACGGTATCGCAGCCGCTGATCACCACGTTGCTGGGCGATCCCATTCCACCTCCCTCCACGGGATTCTTTGGAACCATTCGCGGCCGCAGTCGGCGCGCCTCCGTCGAAGTGGCGGGCGCATCCGCAAGCGCTACTTCGTCGCACAACTCGCTCTCGGTTCCCATTGGAGCCAGTGGTCGGCCCCGCGCGCTCTCGGGCGAACGGCTCGCATCAGTGTCGCCGCGCCACTCGATTTCGAGCATTCAGGAGCTGACGGCACCGGCCAAAGCACAGGTATCCATGGCACCGGGACTCCGATCTGCTTCTGCTTCGCCAGACCGATCTTCTGGTGGTGGCCGCGGGGTCTCCACTGAGATCAACTGTGGGAGTGCGGGGAACTTGCCTCGCATTCACTCGTCGTCGTCGTCGCACGCGGACGTGGCATCTCTGGACGAGCGCACGGGCAGCGGCAGTGGTAATGGTACCGGCGGTGCCAAGAGCGCCGAAGAGGACGAGGAGGACGACGAGCTGTCGTTTGAAGAGTTTTTGCGGCGCGACCCGGTCTTCAAGTCTACGCCCAACGTCGGCCCCGGTTCGTCGTCCAGTCACAGCGCCAGTGACGGTTTTCAGCCCGTGGGACGCACCATGTCGCCCGTGCTTCCGATTTCAGAGGAAGGAGCTGGCGAGTCGCCGTCTTCGCCGCCGCCACCGCCCGTGGCCCAGGAGGTCATTGACGTCTCGCTCGCTTCTTCGGTCATTCTGATGGTGGACAACCGGCCCGCGACCGTGTGGGCCAACCTGTGCAACGGGCACCTGCACATTTTCCGCGACCCACAAATGCGCGAGGTGCACGACTCGTTCTCCATGTCAGAGAACTGTCTGGCATTGCCGGACGCGAAACCGGGTGGGACCGAAAAGGGCGCGTTCAACTTGATTCACGACGACGTGTGCCTTGCGTTTGTGGCCAAGTCCCGCGACGACATGGTTTACTGGGTCAGCTCGCTCAACACCGCGGCGCTGTCGCGGTTGACTGCGGGCGTGCTGGCGACCGACCACACCGCCGACGAGCCTACGGGCGATTACCGGCGCGAGTATGAAGAGCTGCTCAAGTCGTTTGACCTCGTGGAGCTGTCGCGCATCAAGCTTCCGTCGGCCGTTGCCGTTTTCGAGACAACCGCGGCCGCTGAGGTTGCGGCTGCATCAGTAGTCACACCGCCAGTCCTGGTGGCATCCAACGAGGACGGTCCCATTGGCACCCGGCCCAGTCGATTGCGCATTTTGCGCTCCGAGAACCGAATGAGTGTGCTGCGACAGGCCACCCACAACGACCTTCAAGGGGTTTCATCCTCAGCTGGCGGCTCTGGCAGCGCCAACGAGCAGCTGCACCCCGTGCGCGCTTCGCCGAGCGGGTTGTCGCTGACGGTTCCGGCGACTTCGAGTGGCGGGAGCAGTGCGCTGCCGAGCCCCATGTCAGACTCGAACTTTGATGAGCTTCGTGCCCGTGCCTTTAGCGATCAGCCGCACTCGTCCGTATCTCTCCTTTTTCTTTAACTTGGTATCATACTCATCGTTTTTTTTTAAATCAAATGACAGGGAAGAGTTTGAGCCCGACCAGATCGCTGGCCAAGTGGCAGCACAGGACCACGGGACCGCCCAAATCTCGCACGCCATCCGCCACTTGGAGCAACTCTCGGAATCGCCATCGCCCTCCTCCTCGTCTGGTGTCCATGAGGTCCCCATGTTTGGAGCACGGCGCGCGTCCAACGCCACCGAAACCGCGTCGGTAATGTCCACCGAGACCGCCGGCAGCGCCACCTCGTCCAATGGCCCAACAAGTCCCCCCACGGGGTCCGGATCAGTCGGCGGTGCCACAGGAGTCGCAATCGTGGCGCCCGATGCAGGGGCGGTACTCCTGCGCCGCACAGCCGAAGGCGCCTTGCCGGCAGCAGCGTCTCATATCAGCGATGCGTCCATCACGGCGTCGACGCTGGACAAGCTGGTGGAGCGCATGGCGTGCGAGCTCCCGTACGACGGCCAGTTTGTCGACACGGTGCTGATCGGGTACCGGCACGTGGCCGATGCGCCGACGATTCTGGACAAGTTGCTGGGCCGCATGCACTGTGTAGCTCCCTCCGGCGCCACGCCCGAGGAATCCGCGTTCGTGGTCACTTGGCGGCCGGTCGTCCGCTTGCGCGTTGCGGCAGTGCTCAAGATGTGGATCGAGCGGTACTGGGTTGACTTTGAGTTGTCGCGCGACGCGCGCGAGCGACTGGACGATGTCCTCGACGCCATGGGCCATTTCGAGCCCGAGGACGACGAGCCCGCGATCGTCGCCACCGAAATGCGCGCGTTCCTCACCCGGCTGTCGCGGCTCATTCGAAAGCAAATGGTGCTGATGGAATCGCGGTCTACCGTGTCCACCACTTGCTTCCCAACGTCCAACTCGGCCCAGTGCAACGAGCAGTCCATTTCCAAGCCGCCGTGCGACTTTTTGGACTTGGACCCGACCCATGTCGCGCTGCAACTGACGATGCTCGAGTTTGCGCGGTTTCAGGCGATTCGCCCGATCGAGTGCGTCTTGCACTTGTGGTGCGATACCAAGGACCCGGCCGTCCAGCGCGAGCTCCGCGGAATCACCGAAATGGTCTCGAGCTTTAACCAGGTCTCGTACTGGGTTGCCACCGAAGTCGTCACCCAGCCCGAGGTGGCGACGCGTGTCAAAGTCATTGAGCGCATGATTAAAGTGGCCAAGGTTCGCTCGTCCATTATACCCTTATTATAGGGTTCTGACACACATAAATCTTATAACAGGTGTGCAGGCGCGAGCGCAACTACAACACGCTGGTGGCGATTGTGGCCGGGCTCAATAACTCTGCCGTGACGCGGCTCAAGCAGACATGGGAGGGCGTCAGCGACAAGCGCCGGGCCACGTTCATGGAAATGGAAGAACTGGTTGCGCAGACCCACAACTTCAAGTCGTACCGCCATGTCCTGGACACCATGGAGCACGAAGGGTGGCGGCATCCGTTTGTGCCCTTCTTTGGTACCCTTTTTCATTCAATTTACTTGCATCCCGGATGATATTGACCCGATCCAAAAAAAAAGGCTTGTTCCTCAAGGACTTGCTCTTCTGGAACGAAAACCAAAAGTACACGGACGCCGGCCTGATCAACTTTGACAAGCTGCGGTCGATTGCGAGGCGGATCCAGACCTTACGCACCTGGCAGGAGCGCGAGTACACTCCCACCACGCACACGATGTCATCCTTTGCGACACCTGGATCGAGTGGATCCTCCACATCTGCGGCAGCCGCGGCTTCTGCGTCGCTCCCATCGCCAACAAAGTCCCAGGCATCGAGCCCATCCGCATCCTCGTTCGGCGTGCCCGACCTGGTGGAAAGGTACTGCAAGCAATTGCGCGCGCTCAAGGAGCAGGCGATTTACAAGTACAGCTGCTTGTGCGAGAAGCGGGCGGGAGCAGCCGGCGGCGACTCGGTCCGGCTCATTGACAAGTGGGCGACCCAGGAGAAAGAGAAAGTGACGAAAAAGTAAGTTGCCCTTCGTTTTAAATTATGTTTCTCAAGGGGCGGAGCGTTTTCTGTACAAGAATATATTCATGGTTTGCACTCGGACTTGGCGGTTGAGACGCGGTGCGGCACTTCTGTGCTCTTTTCAGGTAGTGTGGACGCAGATATCTTGAACCAGCGAGAAAGGGTTGGAAACCAGCGCACCAGGACGGCTTTTGCGTCACCGGAGAACCGCGAGTCGAGCAAGATCAGAATCAGCGGGTCAATGGCCTCCGTGGTCATTTTGATGGCAGTGTAGAGTCGGTCGGTGGATGCCGGAGATCGGGACCGGTAGGCCTGCATGTACCACACCATGTAGGCGTGCGGAACCACTGTGAAGCAAAGCCCGAAAGCGGCGGCAATTCCGCGCAGGAGGATACGTCGCTCCATGGCCGCCCGCCTTGACTTTAGCCGAGGTTGGTGTGCTGTCTCGTTAGGACTACCACCGCTCTTTTGGCCGCGCTGTGAGGATGAGGAGGCCTCTCCCGATACCTCCATTGATTTGGGCGGTGACGAGTGCGATGCATTTGCAACTTTGTCGAGCGACCGCCGAATGTGCAGCACGATCAGCCCGTACACGCCTTTGAATAAATAGCCTGTAAGCACATATCAAATACCAAATGATAAATGGACAAAAAATAAGATACCAAGCGTGGACAGGAGCGACAGCACCATGATGATGAGAGCAAAAGGGCCGATCCACGTCAACCCAAGGGTCGTAGGGTAACAAAACTCGCCACTCAAGCTCAGCACGTACTTGGCGTCATAGAGCGAGTGCAGGTATGTAAAGATCATGGCGAGGATGTGCGCATTGAGGATCGAAAGGAATCCCATTTTGATGGTGAACTTTTGTTCCAGGATCACTGTCGTAAACCGCTCGAGTGCCAAGTTGAGCACTTGGCCTGTCCCGATCGAGTAGAAATAGCATGTGGACATCGAGTAAAAGATACACCAAGCCTGGCAACATACTTTTTTTTTTCAGTTTCGCTCGATTGACGGCATTATATAAACGGTACATGGCTCCAAGCACCACCAGCGGCCAATACGGCAATGCGTATAACGATGCATTGCAAGAGGAAGAGCGTGTTGTGGAAGCTGGTTGGCGGGCAAAAATGTGATGATCAGAGATTGCTTGCGCGCTCTGGCAGCACAAAGAAAAAAAGAATAACACAATACATGACGCTAATATAAAGGATATTCGGGGGATTATTGGCCAGCTTGTGATTTTTGAACACGAGCCAGAGGACAAACAAGTTGCAGGGCAAATAGACGAGTTCCTGGATCAGCAAGAAAATGTCTTGGCGATAGGCGACGCCGATATCATCGATATCGAACGGATCGAACGGTGCTTGTGACGACTGAAAAGCGTCGAGACTGAGTGTTGGCCCGCTATTATTCATCTTCCTTCGAATATACAGACAAGTGGTGGAAGAGAGTGTTAATCAAATTATATATGCAACCGAAATACAAACAAATTGGGAGGGATATATTTGATACAATTTTGCGATCTAGCGTCAAGGGAGCATCATGTCGCTCGTACACTCATGAGACGGAACCGCCGCTCGTTGGTGCTGCCCGGATCTGGAAACCAGCCTCTTGATCCGATCCGCCCACGCCGCAAACATTTCTCTCGCCGCTCCCGAGAACCGAGTATCGAGCAAGATGAGAATAAATGGGTCCACGCCCTCGGTGGTCATTTTGATGCCGGTGTACACGCGATCGAACGCGGCCGGCGTCCGCAGCTTGGTCGTGTACTGGAACCAGACCATGTAAATGTATGGGAAAAACGTGAATCCGAACCCCAGCGCAACCGCAAACCCGCGCAGCGCTACTCGTCGTTCCAGTTGCGACCGCTTTGACGAGACGGCCACGTGTCGAAGGTGCGATCCAATTGCAGCTGCCGTCGCTGCTCCGTATGCTGACTCGGAATGAGAGGATACAATGACGGATTGGGATGCGACCATCATCGATGACCGTTGCTTGATCGGTGGCGACGGCGCATGGCCCGGGTCTGGTAAATGGGGGGACGCCCTCATGACGGCTTGCATCGATCGTCGAATGTGCACCACAATCATCCCATAGACCCCGAGTGTCGCTATAAAGCTGATGAGCATGATGATGAGACCACATATTCCTGCCCAAGAGAGTCCGATGGCCGTCGGATAGCAAAATTCTCTGGAATCACGAGAATGATGTGTTAGCTGGTTAAATCGGTGGAGTAGCTTCATGTGGGGTCGTACCCACTCAGGCTGAGCACGTTTTTGGATCCGTCCAATGTATGGAGAAAGACAATAACGCCAGATAACATGTGGCAGTTGAAAATGGCCAGGTACACGAATCGTCGCTTGATTTTGCGCTCCAAGATCACAGTTATTAGACGCTCAAGAGCCAAAAAGAGCACCTGCGTTGTGCTGATGGCAAAAAAGTAGACGGTCGTATAGGCGTAGAGGTCGCAGAGGGTCTGCAAAAACAATGGGATCCCGCGTTAAACCCATTCATTCCATTCTGACCACTCAAAGGAATGAATACCTGCGTCCATGCTCCTCCTGCCTGGATCACGGCAATGCGAACCAAGAGGCATTGGATCAGAAATAGCGTGTTGTGGGTGCTTGAAATCCCAACACAGTGTGTCAAACCATTTTGTACATATATGATCACAAATACGACGACGTACACGACGCTCACGTAGAGTATATTGGGCGGATTATTGATGAGCTGAGGATTTCGAATAACGAGCCAGACAATGAGCAAGTTGCACGGCAAATAACAGCACTCTTGGACGAGCAAGAATATATCATTGCTAAACGCGAAATCAGGATTCTCAAAGTCCCATGGGTTGAACGGCGCTCGCGACGACTGGAGGATCTCGAGCTCAAGGGTCGGTGAGATCTCAGAGTACATGGGTTTTAATAATGGATTATCGGAAGGAGAAAGGGAGGGAATTCATAATTCATGCCTGAAAGTACCCTGCCATTGAACCAAAAAGGAAGGAAAGAAAAAAAATCATAAATTGGCCCGAGCGTGTCCTTGCTCAAGAGAATAGACACGATCACCCCCATCGCCTTCGCGCACCGGACTCGCGGGATCGTCGGCTAGTCACCGCATCGTCACCAACTCCTCGCCCGCGGTCGGATGGATGGCTACTGTGTTGTCCAGATCCACCTTGCGCGCGCCCATCTTGACCGCGACCGCAAAGCCCTGGATGATCTCGTCCGAGGCCAGACCTGTTTTTATCGATGTCAATTGCTTGCCCAAAAACCAGTGAATGGAAAACGTACCAATGATGTGGATACCAACGACTTTCTCGTCCTTGCCCACGCACACCAGCTTGTACAGGGTCGCGGGCTTGTCGGTGAGATCGCCGTTGGGACCCGTCAGCGTGTAGTACATGTTGATGAACCGGCTCTGGTAAATCTTGACGTTGGCGTCGCCGTACTGTGCGCGCGCCTCGGGCTCCGTCAGACCCACGGTTCCGATTGGCGGGTGCGAGAACACCACGGTCGGAATGTTGGTGTAGTCGAGCTTGGACGCCGAAAACTGCTCGCCGCCGTACAGGCGGTCAGAGAGACGACGGCCAGCGGCAATGGCCACGGGCGTCAGCTCGGCCACGCCACACACGTCGCCGAGCGCGAAAATGTTGTTAGTCGGACTCGTCGCCTGGTACCCGTCCACGACAATATGGCCCGCCTCGGTCTGCTTGACCGACACTGGCAGCTGCATGCCCTCCACTGCGGGGCCGCGGCCCGTCGCAAACAACACGTGGTCAACGTCCTCCATGACTGACTCCTTGCCGTCGTTGGTGCGGAGCGCGACGCGCAGGTGGCGCGACCCGGCAAAGGACGCGGCGGTGGCGCCATTGTTGGTGGTCTTGATGCCGACCACGTGGGTGTTGGGCACAAACTTGACGCCGTGGTGCGCGAGCGACTCCTTGAGGAACGACTGGAGAGCAGGGTCGAATGTGCGGAGAACCGTGTCGGTACGCGAGACCAGGTGCACGTCGGCGCCCAGAGCGCGAAGCATGCCACCAATTTCCACGCCAATGTAGCCAGTGCCGACAACCACGATGCGCTTGGGCACGTACTCGAGCTCAAAGAAGCCGTCGGACGTGATCCCGAACTCGCGTGCGCCGGGAATATCGGCCAGAATGTGCGGGCGGCCTCCCGTGGCCACCAGCACTTTGCCAGCGTCAATCTCCTCCTGGACGGCGCCGTTCTTGTCCAGAATCTCCAGCGTGATCGGGCTATTGCCGCCGTCCAGACCCGTGCCGGCCTTGAACCGACCAAACCCGGCAATGTGCTCCACCTGGTCCTTTTCGAGGTTCTTGTGGTAGATCCCGTTCAGACGCGTCACGTACGCGTCACGCATCTTTTTGAAGGTCGCGTAGCTGAATTCCGCGCTCTCGGTCGAGGCCGGCGCGTGCGTGTCGATGCCGTACCGGCGTGCGTCCTCGCGCAGGATATCAAACATGGTCGCGAGGTTGTAGGTGACCTGTTTTTTTTATTGGGTGAGTCAGTTTAACACGATACCATGATAGTACGGCCACCGAGGCGGACCTTCTTGGGCACGCAGCCGCGAATCACTGGAAATTCGTTATACGCTGAGTAATGGGTCCATTAAAAATATGAAATCAAGCTTGGCACGGACCGCAGGTACCACCAAGGCGATCGGCCTCAATGATGGCGACGCGCTGCCCGTACGACGCGGCACGACGAGCCGATCCGAGGCCGCCCGAACCTCCCTGCATTGTTATTGTTTTGTCAGTTTTCTTCTTCCTTCCTTGGGAAGAAAAGGAGGACGTACGCCGAGGACAACGTAGTCAAAGAGTCGCTTGGCCATATTACTTGATATTTTCCAAATGGTGTTTATACTGTGGAGGGAGTGAAGAGAGGCAGCCAGGGGGAAGCGGTCCTTGATAAATAGTGGCGGCGGCATCGGCTAAACTTGCTTACTTCACACTGCGGACATCGTTGGCTGACATGACAATGGACCGCCAAAGTGCTCGAGGAGCCTGCGGGCAGCTCAGTCTAATAATGTATGTTTCCACAATGCACTGCCCGTTAACGCTGATGATCCGGGTTCTTCTTTCGCGGATTGACACTTCTCTCGTCAATCGCAAAAATCGACCTCTACCATACTAGATACCCGGCAGGCCTTGGTGGATTGGTCCCGATCGGGTCACCCCGGCACCCATATACCCACCGTCCCGATCGAGCACCCGGCCAACACTGATCCTGACTTGGTTACGGGCTTGGCGACTATGGTCAGCAATATAAGCACCCAGTGACCACTCGAGTCCTGCTGGACGCCGATACCCGCAATGTCGTGTTTTATACGCTCGCCACTCGTATTTGGCCATATCTGTGACCGATGCCGTTGCGGCCGAGGCCCAAGCGGTCATGGACATGGACGGCAATGACCTGGACGTTCTGCTTGGTATTTCGTATGTTTAGCGCGGCCAAGCGGAAGTGACCGTGCGCCAAAGCACGCCTTCCGTCGGCTTTGGGCGTGAGCTAATCCTGCGGCGGCGGCGGCGGTGGCCGATCCAGACGACGGCGGTGGCCGCATTATGGAAATCAGTCGTGACGACGACCGCCGAGACCAAGTGGGCGATCGAGTTCAACCATGCCGCCGCCGATATCTTTGCGCTCAACTTCCCGCAGGCAACGGTCGCCGAGGCTGATGCCAATGCGTTCTTGCGGGCCATGGTGGACCCAAGCACTGCATGCAAGAACTTGCCCGCTGGATTTGATGCGTCGCAGTTGCCCAAGCGCGGCGACGTCGGGATGCTGTACTGCGGCTGTCATGATCCATGACCGTGTTCACCTAGACTTTCCCACTTAGTATTTTCCCATCAAAGGTTTCCCTTGCGAAACAATATACATTCTTATTCGTAATATTATATTCTCTCGTCGTCCATCCGCCTCGGTCTCCCGTACAACGGATCGCCCTCTGCTCCTGGACATTACAACGATGCTTTTTTTTGGGTAGCGCTAAGACCAAGCGGTTCCCTGGTTGGCGGTGGGTACGACGCGTTTCCATGCGCCGATCGATGTTTTTTTTTGTTGTTGTTGGAGTACTGCGATGCACGATGTTGCCGGCGCGGATCACACTGCGCTGATCCATTTTGCAAGACCGTTCAGAAGTGTCCGAGCTATTGGCGACAGGAAGCAACAAGAAAATGGCAGCGCTGGCCGCGATCACCAGTAGTAGCGGCACGAGCACTGGGGTAATTGATCTATTAATTTTACTCCTTGAAAGAAATGCAGAGAAAGCACAAGCAGTTACAAGGAAAGCGTTCCGGAGCGAGAGGCCCACAGTTGTCGGACCACAACCGCGCCTGCATCGCCAATCTGGTTTCGGGAGAGGTAGAGCTCGATGAGCGAGGGAGGCAGTTTGGCCGCAATTGCAATGGCGCCTGCGTCGCCAATCTGGTTTCGGGTGAGGTAGAGTTTGGTCAGTGACGGCGGCAACGTGGCAGCAAGTGCGATGGCTCCTTTTTCGCCGATCCCGTTGTTCTCCAGGCCCAGCCCCGTCAGGGATCGTGGCAGCGCGGCAGCAATCGCTGCGGCACCTGCATCGCCAATCTGGTTTCGGGAGAGGTAGAGCTCGATGAGCGAGGGAGGCAGTTTGGCAGCAAGTGCGATGGCTCCTTCTTCGTAGATCCGGTTGTTGGAAAGATCAAGGGACGTCAGCGACGGCGGCAACATGGCAGCAAGTGCGATGGCTCCTTCGCCGATCCCGTTGTTGGAAAGGTCAAGGGACGTCAGCGACGGCGGCAACATGGCAGCAAGTGCGATGGCTCCTTCGCCGATCCTATTGTACCCCAGGCCCAGCCCCATCAGGGATCGTGGCAACATGGCAGCAAGTTCGATGGCTCCTTCGCCGATCCGGTTGTTGAAAAGGTCCAGGGACGTCAGAGATGGCGGCAACGCGGCAGCAAGTGCGATGGCTCCTTCTTCGCCGATCCCGTTGTTCTCCAGGTCTAGCCCCATCAGGGATCGTGGCAGCGCGGCAGCAATCGCAATGGCGCCCGAATTGCCAATCCCGTTGTTGGAAAGGTCCAGGGACGTCAGAGATGGCGGCAACGCGGCAGCAAGTGCGATGGCTCCTTCTTTGTAGATCCGGTTGTTGGAAAGGTCAAGGGACGTCAGCGACGGCGGCAACGTGGCAGCAAGTGCGATGGCTCCTTCTTTGCCGATCCTGTTGCCCCCCAGGCCCAGCCCCATCAGGGATCGTGGCAGCGCGGCAACAATCGCAATGGCGCCTGTTTCACCAATCTGGTTTCGGGAGAGGCCGAGTTTGGTCAGCGACGGCGGCAACGCAGCAGCAAGTGCGATGGCTCCTTTTTCGCCGATCCCGTTGTTCTCCAGGTTTAACCTCGTCAGGGATCGTGGCAGCGTGGCAGCAATCGCAATGGCGCCCGAATCGCCGATCTCGTTGTCGGAAAGGTACAGGTACATCAGAGATGGCGGCAACGCGGCAGCAATCGCAATGGCGCCCGAATCGCCGATCTCGTTGTCGGAAAGGTATAGGTCCGTCAATGTGGGTGGGAGGAATTGTGCAAGCTGGGCGGCACCACTTGGACCCAGTTTGCAAGCACTGAGCTTGAGTTTGGTCATGCGGTGTTGGGGGTGGGTCAGTGCGCGCTGCAGAATGTCGTGACCAGCGGGTCCAACTGGTTTGCCACGCAAGGCCAGTTCCATCACAGTCCCACTCGCCAGTTCCATGCGCAGGTCCCAGATGGCGCAATCGCCGGCGAGCTCGGTCGGTGCCGTTAAGCCCTATTGGAAAAAGGATAATGTAAACCCGAGCGCTTCAACAAAATTGCACAGAACGAAAGCACGTACATGGAAGAGATCGAGTGGAACAACTGGCATCGTGGTCGGCAGTTGAGGAGCCGCATCCAAGTCACTTGTCGCAATTTGC
>MU625039.1:0-13417 GCA_025349905.2 Blastocladiella britannica
GCTTGGTTTTTGTGTCGTTTCTTTGGGTCGTCGGCGGAGTGCCAAGTGACGGCCCTGCCCGCGCATTATGTACCATTGAATCCATGGTTGTGCGCCAACGGTGCTGGTGCGTTGCGGTGCTTGCGACGGCCCATTGTGCAAAATCAAGGTGGTCCATGGGTCTTGGCCAACCAGTCAGAAAATCGTCTTCTCGGAGCCCATTGCAGCAATGCCAAGGCCGACGCGATCAATGCAACAAGGCTCATCAGTCAGAGAAGGAAAGAGTTCCTTTTCTGGAGCTCATTTTTTTTTTCAAACCATTCCGGGGACGGTGCTGTGCGAAAGAAGATGGCGCGAAGGAAGCCTTGGCGATCGAAAGAGAAAGAATTGTGAAGAAAAATGGCAGCAGAAAACAATGATATATTGGATATGATAATGGATCCGACTTCCCACATTATATCAAATCCCACACAATATCAAAAGCCAGAGAACCCCAAATATGGCGTTGAACGGTTTGTAGTTTGAATGTGGTAAACAAAATAAGAAGATCGATCTATTCGCGGCCCGAGAGCGTGACCCGCAAAAACACGTCCTCGAGCGAGCACGTATCGACAGACCACTCCGAGACGCCCGCCCCACGAGCCTCGGCCGCGACCGCGCGCACCAATGCCGCCAGTGCCGCGCCCGACGACGCATTGGCGGTCGCCGGCGACTGCGGAATCGAATTGCCACCCAACGTGGACCCAGTGGACGGCGGCCCACCGTTATGATGGTGGTACTGCTCGTCAGGCAGCCGCACGCGCGGAATACAAAACTCGAGCTTGATCTTGTCCGCGAAGGGGGCCGTCACGTCCGTGAGCGTGGTCTCGACCACCTGCGGGATCTGGAACCCGTTGCGGCGGTGGCGGCGAGGGTGATTGGTACCTGAGGCACTCGCGGCGGCGGCCGCTGACATGTCGGCCGACAACGCCTTGGCGGCCTCGACCATGGACGTGACGAGCGTATCGGCCGATCCGAGCGCCGATGTTGGCCCACCCTCCCCAGTCCCACTGCTTCCGCCGCTACTGCTCGTCTCGCGCGCGGCTACCGCCGCCGCATGCACGTAGCTGGCGTACACGACCGATGGCAGCGAGGCCACCCATTCGCGGACGTCGGATGCTGCGAGCCGCGCGCACTGGAGCGTGAGCCGCCACGCGTCGCCGTACTTGCGCTTGAGCTCGGCCGCGGTCCCAATACACTGAATACGGCCATGGGCCATGATAGCGATCCGACGCGACAGGTACTGCACCTCGTTCATGTCGTGCGAGACCAGCAGGAGCGCCAGTGACCCAGACTCGCGCAACTTTGCCAGTAACTGCCACAGATTGCGCTGGTGGTGCACGTCGAGGGCCGTGGTGGGCTCGTCGGCAATCAGCGTCGTCGGATTACCCAGCAGTGCGACCGCGAGCGACACGCGCCGCTTCATGCCGCCGCTCAGGGTCTTGGCTGCTTGGGCCATGAATGGTTCCAGGCCCACGAGCTTGGCTGCTGCCATCGCCACGACGCTCGATACTGCTGGAGAGTAACCCGAGAGCTGCGCGTAGAATTGCAGGTTGCTGAGCACGCTCAGGTCGTCCAGCAGCACATTGTCTTGCGGGCATAGTCCAAGCCGCCCGTGCGCATCGATGGTCCCGGACGTGGGCCGGGTTTGCTTGGTCACCAAGTTGACAATGTTGGTCTTTCCGCACCCGGACGGGCCTGTTTTTTTTTTTTTTCGGTTGATGAGCCTATTAAACGACGTATAATATAAGGTGCATAACATACCAAGAAGCCCAAAGCTCTCGCCATAGTCGATGCCGAGCGAAATATCGTCCAAAACCGGCCGCTTGACCCCGCGGTACCGCTTGGTGACCTTGTTGAGCATAATGACCAGAGGGTTCCGCGATCCCGGACTCATCGACATAGCCGTGGTTCCAGAGCTCGCTGCAGCTGCCGCGGCGGCGGCCTGCACGCGCTCCTCTTCAAGGTACACCTGGCTGTCGATCGAGAGCAAGCTGACCATGGACGTCTGTCGCGAATGGTTTGTGCGCGGGGACATTGGGTGCTGTTGTGGGGGTTCGATGAACACGCGCACCTGCTTGTCGTTGGTGATGGGCAGCTGGTCCATCTCGGTCACAGGTGTTGACGGGCCAGCAGCTGCATCGGGTGACATTTCCACTGCAAACCCACCATCGGGCGTCGACGGCGACATGGGCGCCGACGCATCAATAATCAGTGGAGTTGCCGCAGTGACAGCCAGGATCCCTTTGGACTTGCTGGTGAGCCGGTGCCGGTGCTGCGGGGCAGTCCGTTCCAGGCTCTCGGCCGACTGCGACCCGACGAGCGCCAGTCGTGACCGGCATGGCATGCACGGGGTGACAATGTTCCACACGGCGCCCACGACGCGCGTCCAGGCCACGCCCTGCGCCCAGCACGCGACAATAGCCCCAACGTATGCAGCACACCCGATTCCCGCCAGCCACGCGAACGCGGGTTTTAGCAGTTCCAAGTCAAATCCTTGCATGACGATGCGCAGCGCAAATGAAATAGCAATTCCCGGGAACGCGAGGTTGCCGGCCGTGAGGGTCATAGGCAGCGACAGCACGTCGGCGTACACGCAAAACACGCATGGCAGGGCCACAATCAGCGGTACCAGGTACGACAGGAACTGGGCCATGTCGCGCGACCCGTTGAACAGGGGCACGGCGAGCGCTGCGTACAGGAACGACAGGCCAATGATGCTGTGGGTGGCGAGGACCAGCGTCACAAATAAGCGAGAGAAGCTGATGAGTGGGTACAGGAGCCCGAGGGTGACTCCGAGCACCAGCAGGAACGGTACCGCGTAGATCATGCAGTACAGGTAGTGCGATGCCCAGTATGCGTTCAGCGACAAACCGTTCACCCGGTAAAAATCAAGGTACTGCCCGTGCTCGGCCAGTGGCACCAGGATGAACATGGTGAAAAACAGCCATCTGGTTTTTTAATGCCATTCAGTAAGTGCAGCTAAAACGTAAAAAATGTGAACGACGTACAAAAGAACAGACACCAAAGCATTCATGAGCATTTCGTTCCGGGTCGAGAACTGCAAGTCCGGCACGGTCGCGAAATCGCTGAAAATGACGGCGCCAGGTCCAATCGCCGACCGAGCCAGCGATGTCATGGCTGACGAGATCATGTGTCGGACGGGGCCGTCCAAGAGCCACAGACCCTCGTTCTGGTACCGGGCACTGTCGATGAGCGCCATAGGCCATCCGTCCTGCTCCGTCAGCGGGGGTAAGCCCGGAATCGCTGGGGCCGAGGGCGAGACCAGTTGTGGGGCGGCGGGTCCCATGGCCCACCCGGACGGTGCCACGCCAAACACGCGGCACGTTGTCGTGTTGAAGTTGGTCGGGGTGTTGACCGGGAACATGGACCCGACCAGTGGGTACGGCGACGTTTGCCAGTACCGCAAGTCAAACTGGACGCGCTTGCTATTTGTAGAGGCATTCTTGGACGGCAGTTGAATCACGTCATCCGACGTCTCGACCTGTAGCGCAAAGTCTGGGTAGTTGAGAAGAAAGTCGAGCTCGGTGATGTTCATGTCCTGCATATATGGTAGCGGCCCCGCAATCATGGCGAGCGGCAAGCACGAGGGTGGGTAAATGCGCTTGGCCTCGGCGAAAGTCCTAGGCGTAGCGGCACTGACATTAAGCTGCCTCGCGGCAATAAACTTGACCCAGTCGTCCAACCGGGTTTCCTGGAAGGAGACGAGCCGCGGGCGCTGCAAAACAATGTTGGGCACTCGGTCGATCGAGCCCCTGTAGTCAATAATCTGCGCCATGGCCGAAATGTTGATTCCTGCGCCCATGAGCTCCACTGTGGTTTGCTGCATGACGCCGTCCTGCCAGGTGGGCGGCACGCGTGCCCAGATCCGCGGCGGCGCCGACTGCACGCTCTGGTACCGCGTCTGCTTCATGGGCGCGTAGTCGGGCACCGAGCACAGGTTGGACGCCGATGGGATGCACATTGCGAGCCGCTTTCGAAGTGCCGCCTTGTACGGTGCAATGTCGCATGTCGGCTGCCCCGTTGTGAAGCTCTTGAGCGAGTACGGTGCGGGCGGGCCGCTAGTGGCATTGGCGGCGGGGGAGCACACGCCCTTGGCGTCCAGCGACACCAACACCGACAGCCCCGCCATCACTGCCGCAAACAGCACCAGGAACAGCACGTTGTGCTTGACTTGGCGCAGCTGCAGCCGCAAGTTTTTGCGAAGCATGCCCAGCACCTGGTTAGCGAGAATGACGGCCCACGCGAACGGTCCTCGTGGCAGCGGCGGCATGAGTTGTAGAGTCCGGCCCATTTCCTCCTCGGCGCCGTCGGTATGCATTTCCGAGAGCAGCGCGGTCGAGAACGAGTGCACCATGGTCCCCGGTTGTGGCGGCAAGTACGATTCGAGCGACGTGTGGAGTTCCCAGTCCGAGACAGGTGGGGTTTCGAGGAACCGTGCGATATGCGGGAAATCGGGCCGCGAGACCGAAATCAGGGCCGTGGTGGCCGAAATCACCTTGCACTCTTGCACCAGCGCCCGCGGGAAGTGCGTCTGCGCCTGCGCGGCCTTGGGAAGCGTGACGAGGATCTGGACGGCCGCTTGCTCGTTGCGCAGCTCCATGAGGTTGCGGTGTAGGACGACACGTCCGCCTGGGGCCGCAAGAACCACCACCTCGTCCGACAAAGCCTGGATCTCTTGCGCCGAGTGCGATGTGAGCAGTACTGCCACGCCGCGCGATTTCAGGCTAGCCACGATTTCCCACACGTGCCGGCGCTGCACCGGGTCCAATCCGTTGCTTACTGTCATCGATTTCCATTAAAGGTGACTTTTCGGGCCAATAAAAAAAAAAGTTTAAGAAAAAGTACCCTCGTCAAGGACCACAAGGTCCGGCGACCCGATACACGCGCCGAGAATCGACAACCGCCTGCGCATCCCTCCGCTGTACTTGCCGAGCTGCACATCAGCCTTTTGCGAGAGCGACACGGACGCTAGCATCGTGGACAAGTACGCGTCCATGTCGCGGCGCGGAATCCCGCGGAACCGAGCCCACAGCGACAAGTGCTGGCGAGCAGTCAATGCCGGAATCACCACGTCGGCCTGCGGACAGACGCCCATCATGGCGCGAGCGGCTCGGGACCCCAGCGGCGCGCCAAAGACGTGTCCGCGGCCGCCCGACGCGTGGGCCGACCCGTTCAACACGTCCAGCAGCGTCGATTTGCCCGACCCATTGTGCCCGAGGAGGCCGTTGCACACTCCGCGCTCGAGTTTGAGCGACACGCCCGTCAGGATCTTGACCCTTGCGGGTTTGCGGCACCGCAGCCAGTCCAGGGCCCAGCTATTGGGGGACGGAAACGATTGCTTGATCCCCACCAGTTCCACGCGGTCGCGACTCCCACCGGCCGGGACTGTACCGCCGATAGAAATCCCCCAGTATGAGGGCAACAGCATGAAGTACCACGGAAGGCACCAGTGGTGCGACTTGCCCGTAATCTGGTTGGCGTACCATGAGAGCATCAGGCTGACGAGTATCAGTCCCGCCATTGCCGTCAGCGCCGATGCCGCCACCGATGTTTTTGGAGACTGGAAGGCCAAGTCCAGCGGAAATGAATAGTTGTAAGTGGTGGGGACGTGCGCCAGGGACGTCAGGCTGGCCGTGATCATGGCCGACGTGGAGTTGACTGACGTGGACGTCCCATTCGCAGCGGTGGCCGGTCCCAGCCACGTATAATCCAGCGCAACCCCAAGCGCGCGGCCGAGCTGAAAGAAGGGCATCAGCGACAGCAGGTAAAACGCCACCAGGGACCCAGTCGAGTCGGCATTGGCGACAATGCGGTCCCACCAGGGTACGATGGTGGCCTTGATGAACAGCTGGTTGAGGTCGGTGATGCTCAGAATAAACGGCAGCAGTGCCGCCAGCGCCAGAATCATGACGGTGACCACGGACGTGGTATAGGGAGACGATGATGTGGCCACCGACAGGAGCGCGCCAACCAGCGTCATGCTGACGCCGTACAGAAACAGCACCAGGAACAAGTACCCGGGCCCCATCAAGTTGACGGGCGGGTAGTTGGCGAGCGTGCCCGGAAGCAGTGCGAGGGCAGCCGCCACGGCATTGACAATCACCGCCACTAGCGCAATTGCGACCCAGTACGCCGACTCGAACAGGTTCATTTGCCGTAAGGTGCCAAGCATCCCACCAAACTTGTCCTGCCCGAGGCTGTTGCCAATGAGCAGCACTGAAGGGAACGCGCCGACCGCCAGCAACACCACCAGCACGATATTGGCCGCGTAGTGCGACAGAATCGCCATGGCGTTTTGGGTGGAGGTATTGATTTGCGACTGCTCGACGGCCGTGTCTGAAAGGAGCGCGTCCTGGTCCACGGCCATGCCGTTATTGAGCACCGTGGAGTTGGGCCCACCTGGGTCGGTCCAGTCCCGCGTGCCGGCGGGGACGGGCACTTGTGTAAAGGTCCCCAGCGTAAACTTGGTTTCGTGGCGGATCCCTGAGCGCACATTGATGATGGCCGTGTCCAGGACCTGCTTGACGGCCAGCATGGTGCCCTTGGAGATGCCGTAGTCGCGTGGGATTTGCGGGTCAAAGTACGCGCCCACCGCGTTGCCCGCGCCCTCGGCCAGCGTGTACCAAGTGCCGTTGGTGGCGGCGGCGGCGGCAGTGGCGTTGGCAGGTGTAGTGCCGTTGAAGGTGTTGAACTGGACCAAGTAGTGGCGAGGGCGCCGTTGCAAGGCCATGTTGCGCGCATAGTAGTCGTTGAGCAAGTCGTCGGTGGTCGAGTATCCCCAGACGTCTTTTCCCGGGTCCAAGTTGGCGAGGCGCGCCATTTCGGACATGATCCCCGAATGGTACGTGTCGTTGGGCGAGAAGGCGACGGCCACGCGGCAGTAAAATCCGGATGCCGGGCATGGAGGGAGCACGAGCGTCAGGGGTGCCGATGCATTAAGCCCCACAGCACTTGGGAACACAGCCTTGGCGAGTGTAGCCGACAGGAACTGGAACATGACGGCCGATCCCCAGACCGCGAGCATGGGTCCAATGAGCGCCAGCACCAGCAGCAGCGGGGTCCCGTGCATGGCGATCTGGAACGCCTTGCGCACCAGCGCGTCGAGCTGCATGGCCCAGGCCGCGACTGGGTGGTTGACGAGCGACGGCGGCTTGTACGCGACAAACGACGACCGGATCCCGTCGCGCTTGGCGCGTCGAATCGATCCGGGCACGATCCCCGCTGCCCGCAGCGACTCGCGCAATGCCGTGAGCGCTGCGGCCGCGGCTGTGGATGGAGACCGCCGGTGGCCGGTCCCTGGCGATGGCCGTGCGCCTGACGTGGTGCGCGAGTGGCGCATGTATGTGGTGCTGTCATTGGCTGCTGATGCTGGAGACGATGCTGCTGCATCTGCCGCGTCTGTAGCGCCACTTCGAGCAGCTGCGGCCGTTGCGGCACCATACGAGAAACTTCCACGAGCCCCACTCCCTCTTTCCAGATCAGCGGGGTGACTGCCAGCCCGGGCATGTGCGCGGGCCGAGGCTGCAGCGGTGCCGCCCAAGCTCTCCGATCCGTTCCCAACACTGCTCATGGCGCCTACGATCCACTGCACGGGCCACATGCGACGAGCCGGACGAGCAGGGTCGTCAGGGAACAACCGGCGAACTAGGGGGACAGGTCCCGGTTCGCGCGATGTGGGCTGCTGCTGTTGTGCTGTTTTGTCCAGTCCGGACGGCGAAGAAATGTGATGGAGACGCGATGCCGGAAGACTGCCACCGCCGTTGGGACTGGCGACTTCCGAAGCCAGTGCGGATGGCCGTGTGAGACCGCCAGTACCACGAAGGGCATGCATTGCTGCCGACGAAGGTGCCCATGAGCGCGAGTGAGCATGTTGCGGACTTCGGGGAGTCGGGACCACGGCCTGCGGCGGAGATGGAGAAGATGCTTCCCAGGCGCGGACGATCGGCGGTGTTGCTGGTGGCGGTGGTGTGGATGGCGATGATGGACTGGTAGTTGCGGAGAAAGTGGCCAAGTATTCGGGATTGCCCACGTCGGGGGATGAGACGTGGATGCGCAGGATCGGCGGGCGAGTCGAATCCGCGTTAGAAGCGGTGACTGGACGCGGTGCGCGGATGGGTGCCGGCGGCAGGGCGGGGTCGGGCTGTTATTCGTATTACAGAAGTGTGAGAAGATCCTGCTCATTTATATAAGCGGATTGGAAGTCTGTATACCAGATCCAGAGCAGGCGTGGACCGGCGCTGGGGCCGCAGAGGGGCGGGAGGAAGGTCGCGATCCATAATATTGAAATAAAATGCAGATATTTTGAAATTGAATGAATTGAAATGAATATGGATTGAATCGGCCAAGAAGGGAGAAGTAAAAAGTATTTGGCGAGAAGTATCGCGTCGGATGAGAATGAGAGAAAGAAGTCGGATTTCCCAACCTCCAAATGTCCGCATGGGAATAGGGGGCTAAATTTAGCCACTAATCCACTTTCCTTATCTTGATGAAGCAAATGCAACGGATAACAGGATCCCATCGCGCAACACCATTTCACAATTGCACGCGCGAGTGGCACCCCTCCGCCGTCGTTCGTCGTCGGCCCTCGCCGTCGCGCTCTTTCGAATCAGAAAAAAATTATATAGGTGCGAACGAGAGCACCGCTTCCCAACGTTCAACCACATAGCTGCAGTCCCCTGGTTTGTCACTCGTGAGTGCACAGACACCGAACTGGACTTGCACCGCAACGCACTGCACCATTGCACCACTTGCACAACTGCGCTCCCATATAAAATTCTTATATATACTTGACGCGCGACGTGCCTACTTTGCACTCACCGCACTTCAACACTCCAACTCCCTTCAATTGCAATGCACCAACACCAACCACAAGCAACCGTCATGAAGCTCATCCACCAGCACCTTCCATCCTCGCCCATCTCCACCACGAAAATCGCACATTCTGCAAAGACAACAACAACTCAATGGGCTGCCACGCCACCGCCGTCGCCACCGTCGCCCTCTCCGCGCCTGATCGACGCCCTTCTTCCAGTGGAATCCGCTCTTCCAGTAGTAGCGCCCGCAGTCGATGCTGATGCCCTTGTCCAACCATCTTCGACAACGGTGCTGCCTCCATCTCCCGCTTTGTCCGTGACCGCCGCCCCTTCCACGGCCGATTCCATGGATTCAGAGTGGCAGCAACCCCAACAAAGACCTCGGCGCTCAGTGTCGTTTGCGCCTGAGCCAGAGCACTCGGTGCACGAGGCGCACGCGGCCGACGAGTACGAGCGCGCAGACCCGGCTGACGCGTTTCCGATCCGGCTCAAGTTTGCCGATGTGGCGGCGCTGATGGCGTTGCGGTCGCTGATGCGGAGACAGCATGCGCGTGCTGGTGGGTCGGTTGGAGAGGCCGTGACGTGCCCGTGTACTGCGTGCGGATCACCAGTGGAGGGAATTGAAATGATCACCAATCTGTTGCCGCCGACACTGGACGAGATGGAGGAGAATGGGTGGTAAATTATTCCTCCTAGTTCTGGTTGGAGTCCCCCTCTCGTGTACCATATCTTCTTGCTCTTCTGCGATCCTTCTTACCCTCCACAGGCAATGCCGTGATCCTACGTTTCTACTCCCCTCACATACCCAACCCACCCCGCTCGTCTTTCCTTACCTCATTTCATTTCATTTCATTTTGCTCGCCTCCACAACCTTTTCCCTTTCCTCCACCTTCATTGCATGGACATTCAAATACAATATATATACGATACGAAATTACATTTTTGATTGACTCCCTATGGAACTCCCTCAAGCCAACGAATCCCCACGCGCCTTGTACCGCTGCTGCCCTCCCCCCGTCTGCTGCGGCGGCTGGGACATCATGTGCGGCGGGATCGCCGACCGCAGAATGGTGCCTCCACCGCCGCCCACTTCGGACCGAGAGCCACCGCCACGAAGCAGTGAGCTCATAGTCACTGACGGCCCGACCGACGATGCCGACAATGGCGGCGGTGGGAGCGACAGAGCCGAGACGCTCGACTGGACCTCGGACGTAGGCGACAAGACCGACATGGGCGCCTGGTGCTGGTGCTGTTGATGCTGGTGAGGTGCAATAGCCGACGACGACGTCCACGGATCGTAGCTCGCCGGCGGGGTTTCGGGAACTAGCATGGTCGGTGCGTAGAACGACGAAGGGCGGCCTTCGCCATGACCACCGGGTGTGGCATTCGAGTCCACTTCCGAGTCGAGCTCGCGGTCCGTGTCGGCAATGGAGACCACGGTCATGCGCGCGGTCGACGGCCACACGTACTCGAGCTCCATGGTGCCCTCGGTCACCGACTGGGCCACCGACTGGGCCATCGACTGGTGCCGCGACAGCGTCCGTGGCCCCGTTCCGAGACTCGCGACGGACGCTTGGCGCATAGGTGACGGGCGCGCGGCCCATGCCGACGGCTGCGGTTGTTGGACGGGGGCAACGGTCGCGCCGGAGCCGGTCATCACCGACTCGGGTGGGGCTGGTGAGCGCGACGCGGTGCTGGAGGCGAGTGGGACGCCGCCAAAGGCCGCCAGCGGCGGGAGAGACGGCAGACCCGGCGGTGTAGTACTACCGCCGCCGCCGCGGCGAGGCGTGGGGGAGGCGGTGAAGTCGGGCGACGCGGCACCCGCAGCACGTTCGGCCAGCGACGGGCCCGAGGCCATGGCGGCGGCCGCGGCCGGGTTCTGCGACGCGAAATCACGCAGCCCGACCGTCGATGTCCCGCCACCACCACCTCCGACGGCACTGGCCACCAGCGACGGCCGACGCGCTCCCGTACTCACGGCCGAGGGAGCGCCCGTTGACGGTCGGCGCGACGTAGTACCAATGATGCTTCCCGCCGGCGTGTACGACCGGCCCACCATAGTTTCAGGTCCGCTTCCGCCCAGAGCGCTGGCAATCGCCGACGGTGCGTACCCGAACGAAGTTGAGCCCAGGGGCGGCAACAAAGCCGCGGACGATGCCGAGTCGAGCGAGTCGTATGACGGCTTGGTCTGCACGACATGAGGGGCGACCAGCATTGTGGGGACTGATCGCGCGGCCGATGCTGAGAATCCGGGGGACATGGACCGCGGCATGCTGGCGTACGTGGGCGGGGACGCCGTATGGTGCTGGCCCGAGATCGCGAGTGCGGCCGGTGGGGCCGCAGGCGACGATGACCGCGACGGCGTCGAGTGGCGCGGCGCCGCATCGTACTTGCGCGTGGACGGGCCCGACGACCGGCGGGACAGTGAGTGCTCCGTTGCCCCGGGGTTCGGGTTGTTGTTGGCATTGTTAGCCTTGGCCTTGGCCCCGCGCTGCCGCCGGCGCCGGCCCACCACCACCAGGATCAGCCCGCCAATCACCAGCACGGCCGCGCCGGTCCCGAGGGCAATCGGAATCAGCGTCGACGACGTTCCCGAGGTCGAAGACCCGTCGGTGGCGCCGCTCCCACCAACCACCACGGTGGCGGTCGCGTTCCCCGCGGTCAAGGTGCCCGCGGCATTGCACTTATTGGCCCCCGAGGACCACTCGCACACGGATGCGCCCGCCCGCGTCGAGCTCCACGACTGGCACTGCGCCTGGGTCACGTACTGCGAGCACTGCAGCGGGCACGGGATGGTTGCCGGGTAGCACAGCGACGGTAAGGTAGGGCACCGGCCGCACCCGGACTTGGAGCACGAGGTGCCGCACGAATCGGACAGGAAGCATGCGGTCTCGGCCCAGTAGCACTGGGGGGCACCGGGTGTATCGGAGGCAAGCAGTTTCGATTCGCAGGCGTCGCGGGACCGTTGGGCCGAGCACGGGTTGCCGCCATTGTTTCCTGTATTCTTCAATTGGTTACGATATTTTGATTGAACGTAAAAATGGAGGTGTGTACCTTGGGCGGTGGTGAGGGTCACAAGGACCAGCGCGGACAGGAGCAGCTGGGCGATTGGGTACATTGTTCTATATTGTCTATTGGGGGATTGCAAAGAGAGAGCGGTCAGCGTGCGGTCCCGAGGTACGTAAATACGACCGCGTACTTTCTTATACAACAAGAGAGGACACTGAGCCACTTGCTATTTCCGGCAAGTTTTCGAAGTATATTTTGTACTTTTGGTTGAGGAAGGAGGGTATACTTTCCGAGGAGGTCGTCTTGCAGAGCGCAACCAACGGCAGCCGGGCGGACCTCCGATACGGCCGAGTTGTGTCAATACCTTGTTTGTTTTGATTGGTCGCTCCCACGCCACCCGTCTGTCCATACCACACCAGGGACTTGTCCAAAAACGTAACGGTGTATTTAAAAAAAAAATTGCATTTGAAAAAACTCTCAAGTCAATCGTTTCTCAGTACCGGCGGTCGCGCGAGACAGACCGGCGGCGCTCGCGGCGGTCGTCGTACCCGCCGCGATCACCACCGCGGCCACCGTCACGCGAGTCGCGGCCCCCACGGTCGCGGTCACTACCGCCGTAGCTGCGGTTGCTGTACTCGCGGTCGCGACGATCGTAGTCGCCTACGTGTGTGTTTTTTTAAAGTAAGATTTCGAAGATTATAAATGGGTAAAAAAAACATACGGCGGTCGTGGTCGCGGCCATTGTAGCCACGGTCGTCGCCGCGTGGGCGGCGGATCCGCTCCAGGTTCTCGGCCTCACCTATTTTATATAAACATGCATGAGTCAATCCGAGCAAGAAAAAGAGATAGAGAAAACGCACGAGCAGATCGACGACCGAGGTACTCTCCGGGAGTCTTGGGACGCGGCTTGGTGCGACGCGACTAAAAGAAATACCAATTCGGAAAGGATCAAGGCGAAGTGGTAATAGTTGAGAGACAGTTGAAGTTGAAGGTGTTGAAGTTGTTGTTGGTCAGGTCGTCGTTGTTGTTGTTGAAGTTGGCTCGAAGAGTGACAGTGTTGTTGATGTTGGATCGGATCCCAACAGCAGCAAGAAGGGGGAAAGATAGAGACGGACGGACCAGCTCGACAATCAGGTCGCGGCCATGGAACCGCTTGCCGTTCTCGCCCTCAATGGCCTTTTGCGCGTCCTCGGGCTGCTTGTAGCGCACAAACGCAAACCCACGGCACTCGCCCATATGCGGGTCCTTGACGAGACTGACCTCGTCCAGCTTTAAGTTGTTTTTTTTTTTTGGATCTATCAGATCACATCGAAACATGCATATGTATATGAAATATAAGGTACCTCGCCATAGGGCATGAAAATGTCCCGCAGCTCGTCCTCGGTGGTACGGAAGGACAGACCACGAATGTACACTTGGGTGCCCGGGTTCTGATCCGCTTCCTCACTGTTGTTGGTGCGATTGAAATCAAGCGAGTCAGATCGGGCAGAGGTCGAGAGCATTATTGTTATTATTTTTTTATCCTTGATGCGCGTGGTCAAGAAAGAGGGGGG
>MU625041.1:0-13277 GCA_025349905.2 Blastocladiella britannica
CAGGCAATGCAGGAGCGTGGCTCATAAGGGGTGAAGAGTAGTGAAGGGGGGATTGTAATTAATTGAAATGGAGCTTGAATGTGTGTTGTGTGTGATTGAAGGCGATTGTTGGTGGCGAACGACAGAAAAAAAAAGTGAGCGACGGGGAGGGGAATGGAGGGCCGATTTTATAGGCAGAGATGCGTTGACCACAAGTCATCAAGGTGGTGTGATATAGTGTCTTTTTCGTTCAAAACTTGAGAGTGTTCAGCATGACTGGCGAAAAGTCGAGGTGGAGAGTTGAGGCGAAAACTCGGTGTTCATGATCATTTCAATTTGGCGCGAGATTCGCAATACTTTTGCTTGGATCAATTTTTACGTGTTAAAAGAAACAATGCTCACATTCAACGCCGACGACGGCTACCTCGAGGGGATCGTGCGCGGGTTCCGCGCCGGCTTGCTCACGTCGTCGCAGTACATGAACCTGACGCAGTGCGAGTCGCTCGACGACCTCAAGATGCAGCTGTCGGCCACCGACTACGGCAATTTTCTCGCCAATGAGCCGCCGCCGCTGACCACGTCCGTGTTCTTTTCAAAGCTGACCGACCGCATGGTCCAGGACTTCGCCTACCTGCGCGCCAACGCTGCTGGTCCGCTCGCCAAGTTTCTCGATTACATGACGTACTTTTTTTTGTGATTTTCCTTGTGAAAAACTTCAATGACCGTACCAATTGGAAACGATACCAGGTACGCGTACATGATCGACAATGTCATCTTGATCATCACGGGCACGCTGCACCAGCGCGACTCGGCCGAGCTGCTCGACAAGTGTCATCCACTGGGCCACTTTGACGCCATGCCGGCGCTGACGGTGGCCACCACGATCCAGGATCTGTACTCGGTTGCGCTGATCGAGACGCCTCTTGGTTCGTACTTTCTTGTTATATAGACCGAATGTGCCGTGCCATTCCCAAGCGCAACGACAAAAAAAAAACTCAATCATGATCACATTCAAAATGGTAGGCCCGTACTTTAAGAACTGCCTCTCGAGCCACGATCTGGACGAGCTGAACATTGAAATCATCCGCAACACGCTGTACAAGTCGTACCTGGAGGACTTTTACCAGTTTTGCACCACCGAGCTGGACGACTCTACGGCCGAGGTCATGAAGGACATTCTGGAGGTACGTGCTCCTTTGCAGCGTCCCATTTTCTTTTCATTCACACTGTATCATATCAGTTTGAGGCCGATCGCCGCATCATCAACATCACCATCAACTCGTTTGGAACCGAGCTGTCCAAGGACGACCGCTACAAGCTGTTCCCGACGATCGGCAAGCTGTACCCGGACGGCGCCGCTCGGCTGTCGCGAGTAGACGATCTGGATGCCGTCAAAGCTGTCCTGGAAGTCTACCCTGTTCGTTTATGATTTCCCTCTTTTGACGACACTCCAACTAACGAAAAGAATTTGGCAGGACTACCGCGGCCTGTTTGACACGACCGAGAACAAGACGCTCGAGGACCGGTTCTTTGAGCGCGAGGTGTTCCACAACAAGATGGCGTTCATGTCGCAGTACCAGTACGGCGTGTTTTTCGCGTTCCTCAAGCTGCGCGAGCAAGAGGTGCGCAACGTGGTGTGGATCGGCGAGTGCGTGGCCCAGGGCCAGCGCGACCGCATCAACAACTATGTCAGCATCTTTTAAATACATTTGGTTTATTTCTTGGGCGCCTGCGTCGCAATCTTGCGCGCCTTCTTGGCCAGCTTGCGCGGCAAATCCGCGGCCGACTGCTTCTTCTTTTGGTCGTGGCCCTTCTTCCACGAACTCTTTTGGGCGCTGTTGGCCTTGCGCGTCGGCGCACGCAACGGGACGGGCGCACCGACTCCGTTTCCGCCGGTGGCGCTGCTGCTGCTACCCGGACGTGGCACATGGCGCGGCCGCTTGGCCGGCGGGCCGTCGCTGCGGCCGTCGCTGCGGCTGCTCGAGTTGCTGTTGCTCCCGCCGTACGATCCTTCGCGACCGCCGCCGCGACCACCACGGAACCCGCCGCGCGACGAGCCGCCGCGATCGTCGCTGCTGCGACTCGAGCCGTTGCTGCCGCCGTACGAGCCACCGCGACCGCCACCGCGACCACCACGGAACCCGCCGCGCGACGATCCGCCGCGACCTCCACCGCGCGACCCACCACGGGACGAAGACGAGAACCGCGGGTCACCACGCGAGTCATTGCTGTCGCGCGAAGCCGTCGGAGGTGGCGCCTCGTTGGCCTTGAGCGGGATGCGCAGACGACGTGCCACACCCTGCGGCCGCGCATCGCCCTGGCCTTCATTCTCCAGCTTGTGGCACTTCATCACGCGGATCGGCTTGCCCTTGAAGTCGGTGCCGTGCAGCTTGATGGCGAGCGGGACGCTGGCGCGTTCCTTGAATTGGACTGTTACATTTGAAAGGTGTGAGCACATATAGTACAATGAATGGAGTAAAGCGAACTTACCGTAAGCAAACCCCTTGCCAAGCCCGACTTTGCGGTCGCGAATCACGCGCACCGACTCGACGTCTCCGGCCTGGCCGAAAAACTCCCACAGCGGCTCGTCCTCGAGGTCGAATGGGACGTTGCCGACAAACACACACCGCTTCACGTCGCGCTTGGGCACACGCACTGCTGCTTCTGCCGGTGCTGTCGATACCGCGTCCGCATCACCGCCTCCACTGCTGTTACGCACCGCTGGTGGCGGCACGCCCAAGTAGTCCACGCGCAAGTGCTTGCCCTCAAACACCGTCGAGTGCACGGCGGCCGCGGCCTTGATGGCACCGGCGGCCGACTTGAACACCACGTACGCGTTGCACGTGTCGCGTCCCGGGTGGAAGTTCTTGAGCTTGAAGTTGATCTTTCGCGGAAGCGCGTCGTTGAAGGTCTGTGGCATAAATACACGCAGAGTTAAGACTCAGTCCAGCGAAATGAAAAGTGGGGATTGGACGCACGATCGAGCGGAAACGAATGCTCTCCACCTCGCTGTGGGCGTTAAAGAACTGCTTAAAGTCCTTGAAGTGCTCCTGTGATCGCATGCATGAAGTGAGTTGTCGATTTCAACAATAGGTGCAAAGTATGAGCGTACCTTCTCTGAGGCCACGAGCGGCACGTTGCCGACAAACACGGTGCGCTGGAGACGCTCCTTGTCTGACTGTTTCTTGGTGACGGGCCGGCCAAGAGCAGCGGCGGCCGCAAGTTCGGCCTGGTCGCCCTCATCCTCCTCGTCCTCGTCATCAGAGGCAGCGTCCGAGTCCTGATCATCCTCATCCTCATCGTCTGATTTTGCCTCCTCATCGTCGTCCTCCTCATCCTTGTCGTCGTCGGAATCGTAAGAGTCGTCGCTGTCGGATTCAACCTCGGCCGCAGCGCGTTTCCGCGACAAAGGCGCAGCCGTGGCAGGCTTGGCAGCGGCGGCAGGCGCCTTCGGAGGAGCCACCGGGAGCGCCGACTTGACCTTGGAGCTCGCAAACAGCGAGTCCAACTCGGCGTCGAATTTGGTCGATTTGGACAGCAGGTCGTCAAATGCGCCCATATTTTATGTGATATTATTGGCGAGCGAGAAAAATTATTACGAAAAATTATTGCGCTTCGAATCCTTTTGCACGTGGTCTGGTCGCCAGCCTCCTGCGTCTGTAACTGTTACTTTTCGTCCTTACGCAATAACTCACCAAAGAAGCCACCCATCTCGGATGGGCGACGGCGCCTCCGTCTCCGCAACGCCGAGGACTCTTTCGGTTGCTGTGTTTCTGCCGAGTCGGCGTCTGCGTCGCTTGGGTACTCTGTTGTTGCTGTTGTTGATTCAACCCCACTGGACTTGGGTGCGTCAACAGGTGCCTCTGGAACAGTGGTAGCAGTAGGCGCAGGTGTCGATGCAGCAGGAGCCGGAGCGGGAGCAGTCGATCCAGGAGCAGCAGGAGCTGACGCCACTGCAGGTGCAGGAGCAGGGGCAACGGGCAATCGGATCACCGGAGCCGCACTTTCGAACTGAGTCGCAGGTTTCGGCGTGGCAACATCGCCCTTTTTCTTGGCGGACTTCGGCGCGGGCACCGCCACCTCTCGCCCAACTCCACGCCCGGGGGCCTCAGCCTTCCACGCGTGCGGCCACTGATCGCCCCACCCAAGCCGGCGCGCAGCCTTGTACACGTCTTTGCCCTGCGACTTGGTGACCACCACTCGGCGCGCCTGGCCGTCGGCGGCGCAAACGTCCACGAGTACGTGGCCGCCGCGCTTGAGTGGAGGTGCGAGCACGCGCGGCCATTCGGGAGCTTTTGGTTCAGCAGGGATACTTGCCAATGTCGTTGTCGTCGGTGCTGGTCCTGGTGTGTCTTGCTGTCGCCGAATCACAAGGTACGTGAACTTGACGTCTTCCAGGTTGGTGGACGCGTGCTTTGTCCGTTGCTATGATTGATTTTGGATGAGTTGCGATGACAGCGCTGGTGCAAAAATAAAAATATACCATTTCCGCAGGTCGCTCCAGACGCTGACTGAAATGGCACCAGTCCCTCCGCCCGGGACCCGGAGTCAGAGGGCACTTTTTCATGTGCGGGCACTGTGATTGTTGAGAGGTCATTAAGGTGCAATCGTAACCTTGAAATAGTGAAAGTACACACGGGAGCAACAATCTCGGCCCTGTCCCAATTGAGGGCAGCATCGCGCACTTCCAGCATCCGCGCGAACCCGGCCGGAGTGCCGCGATCCACCACCACCAGTGCGCCGCCGGTCAGATCCCACGCCGACTTGAGCAGCCGCTCCCGCAGCGCCGGGTCCTCGATCTCGGACAGCACAAAGGCCAGTGTGGTCAGGTCAAATGCGTCCTATTTCGTGGCAGTGGTTAATTGTTGATTCAATGATCCGATAAAGGCTAGAACGCACATTCACACCGGCGGGTAAGTACGCGTCCCAGCGCACCGACCCACAAGTCTCGGGTCCACTCAGCTCAGCAATACGTTTGGCAACGTCCAACATGGCCGAGTTGACGTCCACGGCCGTGACGGTGGCCCCACCATTCGGACCACCAGTGGATCCGCTTTCCAGATCGCGCAGAGCCCACACGGCGGTGCCAAGACCAGTACCAATATCCAGCATGGTTGCGGGTATTCCGCATCGGGCAATCGCCTCGGACAGCGCGCGGCGCGTGGCCGCATAGGTGACGGGCATTCGCGTGGTCAGGTACGCCATGATGGTCGCGTCGTCCGTGTAGGGTACGTGATGTGGGCGCAGTGCACGGTCGGGCGAGACGCGCGACATGAGCTTGGGCGCGTTGGCGCGGTCCAGAATGCCCGAGGTGGAGAGCAGCGCGTCGGCCATTTTCAAGGATGCGACGCGAATGGCCGGGCCGTTGGATTCTTTTAATATTATTGCTTTTCTCAGTGAATACAATAGGTGCCGACGCGTTATAACAAATTAATGTACCGGCAACAAGCGTGGTCATGGCGGCCTTGAGTTGGGTTGGGACGATGGTGAGTGGGCGCTTGTGCTCGTGACCGTGATCGGCATCGCAGGGCGGAAGCTCTGTTTCGGTGGTGCGGGTGGCCAGGCTTCTTCTGGCCGCCGTTGTCAGGACCGTGCTGCGATGGACAACGACGGGCGGCAGTCGCAGTGTCTTTGTTGCTGTGAGCATTTTTCTCTTTGACTCTTTCACGCTCTCTCAATCAACAAAACGAAGAGAAATGACCTCCAAAACGGCTGCCATCAAGCGCCGGCGCATCGACAACTTTTTCGATCTGGATGCTCTGGACGCCCTGGAAACGGTCGCTGCTGCTCCTTCTCCTGCCCCGGTGGTCATTAGTGCCCCTGTCCCGCCGCCCAAGCGCCGGCGCATCAACGATTTTTCTCCCGAGTGCTTGGAACCGGCCCCGCCGCCTCTGGTCGCTCCGCAAGAGCAGCAACAACAGCAACAGCAACGGAGCCGCCGTACTCTGCACCCGAGCAATGGAAACACCAAGGTCACTGCCAATGGCAAACCCGTCGTCGCCAATGGATCGCTGCCCGTCGTTCCACCAGCAGCCGCAGCATCCACCACCACAAAATCTAAAACGACATTGGCAACAACAACGAGCATGGCAGCTGCCCGCAAGTCGAGGCAGAGTGGGGGCGACGATCTGCGCCGCAAGAGCCTTTCGCGCCGCAGCATCTCCATCAAGTCGCCCAAATATGCCACTCGCCTTGGTCCGTTGTGTCTCCAGCCTTGGCATATATACACGCGTGGCATGAGATTAACCTTTTTAATGGAACAGTCGAGCCGCACGCCTCCATTGACCCCGCAACCTTCCACCGGCACCTGCCCGCCGACCTGCCGCCACCAAAGCGCATGTTCCACCTGCTGCTGTGGTCGGGCGCCCGTGTGCTCAAGGATCGGGTCGCTCCTCGGGTTGCGCGGAAACGGGACGCGCACATTCGCACCGCTGCTGCTGCCGCTGATCTTGCGCGTGGCGGTTCTGCTGGCGTGGCCCCGAATGCGGCTCCGGCCCGCGCTGACGAGTCTACCAATCTAGAAGAATTTCTGATCAAGAAGGCCGGTACGTTTTGGTATTTCCTTTGTTGTCGAGACAGCAAGAACTGACATAAGTGTGTATATACTAGCTGCCGACTTTACGTTCGATATCATCAAGGGCATTGCCCACAGCGCCAACGAATTCAACTGGGTGCATCGCCGAGTACGTCCAATCAATTTTTTTTTTTCACATTCAGGCACGTTTTTCACTTTGAAAAATATTAGACCGACGCCGTCCCTCCTCCTCCCGCCCGAAAACTCAAAGACAATCCCGTCAATGTGCGCAACCGAGAGCGCCTCCGTGTCCTGGACGCCGAGATCGCCATGTACGGTTCTCTCCCACTTCATTTCAAACTGAACCTCACCAAACCAAAATATATAGTATCAAATCGCAGCGCGAGGAATGGAAACGCGCCAACTCGGTCGCCATGTCCGCGCACGCCGCCGCCGTAGACGTAGCGTCCGCGCCCCCCTTACCCATGCGTGAGTCGGATCTAGCGTCCGCACTGACATCCGAGGAATTGGCGCTGTTCCACGGCACCGATGCGATCGCCGCCCTGGACCGCGACGTCAACACGGGCGCGGCAATGCTGGATGCTGTGGGCGCTCTGGAGACCGCGACTGACGCGGTGCGGACGCTAGCGGTGGCGCAGGGGGTCGCGGCGGACCGGCGGCGGGCCTCGGATCTCGCGCTCGCTAACGCCATTGCTCGCAAGTTCCCCGTCACGCCCGCGCCACTTACGTTGCCGGTGCTCGAGGGACTGGTGTGCGCATGGCGCGGCGGCGAAAGGGCGGCATGACTTTTCTTACTCTGCACATTATTTATTTTGTTATACAAAGGATTGTTCTACGATGTTGGTTTTTACACACGACCCATCTCGTGCCACTCGCGCACCCGGCCCACATTCTTGAAATCCAGCTTGGCCAGCCATACCCATGCGGCGCCCAGCACCGCCCATAGTGCGCCATTGACCCACGGCCACGGCGCCGCACGCACCCAGTTCCATCGCCATCCCATGACATCAATCCGTTCGCTGGGCATGGTGATGGGCGCACCACTGACCGCTTCCCAGCCACCCGCCGCCGCCGTCAGTGCATCGCCAGCGACGGGGGATCCAGGCGGACTGCCGACTGACGTGTACCCGAGCGACACCAGGACGCTAGCGAGCGCCGGGCCCAAGGTTGCGTTCCAGACGCGGCCAGTGTACCGCGCGGTATCCAGGACCAGGATCGCGTCGTCAGCGGCGCCGCCGTACGTGTCCGAGTCAAGGTGCGTTGCCGAGTTGGCGGTCGCGTTGGGCGCCGTGGTGTCCATGTACACCAGGTTTGAAGTGGTTGTTTGGAACGCTAGGGCTCGCGGCGTGGTCATGGCGGCGTGCAGTGCGCGCGCGGCCGCGGCGGCATCGGGGGAATCACGGGCCAGCGTCTCGCCCACGTTCGCGAGCTTGACGGTCCCAGACTTGGGCTGCCATGCCGTCACCCGCGCTGCCAAGTCCGGTAAAGGTATGGGCGTCGACGAGCCTGTGTGCGTGGCGTTGGTCGCTACCAAGTGCCGCATGTACCACGGCGTGGCGTCGGTCCAGTTAGTCCAGTACCCGCTGCTCGACCCACCATAGTTCCAGGGGAGCGCCAAACCGGGAGCTGTGTCGAGATCCAGGCCCGTGAACGATACGCCCAATGCGTGCAGGAGCTCGTGGGTCATGGTGATGCGCATGTCCATTTGGTGCGGTTTGATGGGGGTCTAGTCAAGTAACTTTCAGTACCTCTGAAAGGTCCATGAAGCTGGTGGACATACCGACTCGGTGCCAAAGTACCACCCGTCCCAGTCACTCCGGACCTGCATCAGAATATCCGTGCCCGGTGCACCCAAGTCCAGGTCCGCGACATTCGATGCGCGATGCATGGCGCCCGCGCCCGCCCAGAACTTGACCAACGGGATCGGTGCCAGCGACAGCATCCCATTACTGGTTTCCCTAACTTTCCAGAACCGCTGGGCAGCAGCAAATGCAAGCGCACCCGCGTGAGAGAGCGCAGACGCACATGCGCGCGCGTGAGACGCATCGTCGCGGGCCGGGTCGCCGTCCAGAGCGTCCACGGTCTCTTCGCAGAACGGGATGTAGTGGGCGTCAATGGCGATGGGAGCCGCCAAAGAAAGCGATTTCAGGTTCAAGGCAGTGGAAAACGATTCGAGGACCGTGGTCAAGGACCGCGCATAGCCAGAGCACGAGTAAGATGCGGGCGCTGACGGTGGGAGGAGGCAGGTGATGGATGCGTGGAAGCCGGGGGCGGTGGCGGTCAGTTGCTCGACGTCCAGGCCGAGGCGGGTGGTCAGGGCGGCGAAGGCCGGATTGAGCAGTAGTACCAGTATTGCAAGTACGGCCAGTCGAGTACTCATTTCTATGGAGTTTTTCGTTGCAGTCAAGAAGAGGCTGAATCAGAGATGAACGAAAAGCGGAGAGGAGCAGAAAAGATGCCGCGACAACGAGTGCACGCGTGCACGTGATAGGAAAAGGATGCGCAGTAGGGAATGACCTTTCCGCTCACAACCAGTTTGGATTCACTCTCTTCGCATTTGGCCGTTTCCCCCCTTTAACCCCAAAAACAAACTTATTTCAAAATGGGTCGCATGCACGCTCCTGGTAAGGGTATTTCGTCGTCGGCGCTGCCCTACCGCCGCTCGCCCCCGTCGTGGTGCAAGGTCACCCCCCAGAAGGTGGTCGAGTCCATCTGCAAGTTTGCCAAGAAGGGCATGACCCCGTCGCAGATCGGCGTTGTCCTTCGTGACTCGCACGGTGTTCCCCAGGTCAAGAACATCACCGGTAACAAGGTTCTCCGTATCCTCAAGTCCAACGGTACTTTACACTTTATTTTAACAACGCCGTCTGTCATTTTGGCCTCTACATGTGTCTGTTTTTTTGGCTTTTTTTTTTCTTTATTTTGCCATCGGTTTTATATGATGAGATGCTTTTATTCTTCCACGTTGGTCCGTGTTTATGACTTACCGCCACGGTGTATCCGGGCAACACTTGTGATTTCAACGAGCCCCTGTCTGATTTACCTCGATGGCAATCTTTTTTTAAATTTCCAAATTCATTCACTCGCATGTTTTTGCTGTTCAATGACGACCCCCTTTCTTTATGTCTACATCTTGAGATCCATACTGACATGAAATAAATAATAAAAGGCCTCGCCCCCGAGATCCCCGAGGACCTGTACCACCTTATTAAGAAGGCCGTGTCGGTGCGCAAGCACATGGAGCGCAACCGCAAGGATCGTGACTCCAAGTTCCGCCTCATTCTCATCGAGTCGCGTATTCACCGTCTTGCCCGCTACTACAAGACCGTTGGCCAGCTTCCCCCCACCTGGAAGTAGTGCGTACCCCTCCCTTTATTCCTTTATTATGTCCGACTTGCATCGTGTGCGTGTGTATATTGTTGCCGATTGGGTCACATCTCCCTTGGGGAGGTGTCCCGGTTGCTACTCCCCTCTTTCACCGTTTTGCCACTGCCCTCGACGTGCCCGTTTCGGAGGGCGCCAGAGGCAGTTGGGATCATGGAACTGGCGAATCATCCTTGAATTTCACTTGCTTAAGGGAAAGTGAGATCCCCTGGACGTTGGGTGAGTTACTTCTTGTCAACAAAAGTGTGATGTCTTTGTGACTTAGTTTATCCACCCATCTTGTTCATTTGATATGGGATTATGCAACAGTATCCGAGTCCGACCCGGAGCCAGGTTTTCCTTTTTTTGTAAGGGGAACTTGGTGATGATGGAGATCGATACACGCACTCGATGCTTGTTGTTTTTTTTTGTTGCTGCTGCTGCGATTGCAAGTCGGACCTTCTTTAAACTGACCACCCTTGTTTATTTTTCTCAGCGAGTCGTCGAACGCCGGCGCCCTTGTTGGCTTGTAAGCATCTTGCATGCGAACCAGGTCTTGATTTTATGTTTTTCTCTTCAAGTCAAAAATATATTTCCATCATGTCCGCCATCAAAACTTTACCAAATTCCAATAAAGATAAAACATGGCCGTGGCTCTTGGTTGCGGGCACCGCGCTCCGGATCGGCATGCTCATATACGGCGCCTGGCAGGATGCAAACTTGCCCGTGCCGTACACCGACATTGATTACCGAGTCTTCACGGACGCGGCGGCGGCCGTCGCAAAACATGGATCGCCATACGACCGCGCAACGTACCGGTACACGCCGCTGCTCGCGTGGCTCCTGGTGCCGCAGATCTGGCTTGGGTGGGACGTGTGGGGTAAACTGTTGTTTGTGGCTGCGGACTTGGTGACGGCAGTGGTGGTGCGGGCACTGACGATCGATGCGATCGAAAAGCAGAGCCATGGAGAACGTAATGGTAAGGCCCGCGCATCGTGGCTCACGGCAGCGTGCTGGCTGCTCAACCCGTTCGTGGCCAACATTTCGACTCGGGGGTCGGCGGAATCCATCATGTGCGCACTGTGCACGGCCGTGGCGCTCGCGCTGGCTCGGGGCCGGACCACCACCGCCGCGGTGCTGTTTGGCGTCGCCGTGCACCTCAAAATATACCCGGTGCTGTACGTGGTTCCGGTCATGGTGGCGACTTTGGTTCCACCGAACGGCGGTTGGTCATGGCAACGGGTTAGAGCGGCCGCGGCGTTCGCGGGCACCAGCTTTGCGACGTTTGCGGCGCTCGCGGTGATCATGGTCGGCATCTACGGCCGCCCGTTCGTCGACCACGCGTACCTGTACCACGTCACCCGGTCCGATCACCGCCACAACTTTTCCGTGTGGTGGTACGCGCTCTCGTTGCGGCACTCGGCCGCCGCGGCCACGTCTGGATCAGCGACATCAGCAGCGGCGGTGCCAGTGGCTTCGGCCGCAGCCCTGATCCCGTTCGCGGCCCAGTTACTGGTGACCCTGGCCCTTGGGATCAAGTACGCACGAACCGACCTGGTGGTGGCCATGTGGGCGCAGACATTTGCGTTCGTGGCATTCAATAAGGTCATGACGAGCCAGTACTTTATGTGGTGGCTGTGCTACTTGCCCGTGGTGATCGTGTACCTGCGTCCCGTGTCTTGGCGACGGGCGGCGACGTGGGTGGGTGTGTGGGTTGGTGCTCAGGTACGCTACGATCCATCTTTTTTTTTTTTCGAACTTTGGATTGACTAATGGGTGAGAATAATAGGGCCTCTGGCTGAGCTTCGCGTTTCAGCTCGAGTTTCGCGCGGCGCCAGTGTACAAAGAGATCTTTTACGCGTCGGTCGCGCTGTTTGCAGTGCACATTGGGTTGCTGGTGCAGGCAATAAGGCTCATTGCCGCCGCCGCCGCCGATCCCCCCATTGCTGCCAAGAAAAAGTCCGAGTAATTTATCTTACATTTGATGAATTCCATTAATTGTACTTTGCTGCTGCGCCAAGACCCGCGACGTTTGAATCCGTCGCGGCGCACTCATGGTCCATTTCTTCATGGCTTGGTGCGCGTCCTGCCCGATCTTGAGAACTATGTGCAAGTAGTGGTGAGATCAACTGCGCTTCATGAAGGGATGTAGTACGTACTCTCGCGCTCGGTCAGGTCCAGCGACTGCACAAACTCGGATGAGTGCTCCTCGAGCGGCGTTTGCGTGTGGTTCATGATCAGTGGCAGTCGGTTTGCAAATGCCTATGTTTTCAATTATGAGTACAATAAAAGTCAGGCCGAAAGATGAAAAATGTACCTCGGACACTGCCTGCGCCAGGTTAGACGCGATCGGATTGGATACTCTGCACATAAGATCAAAAAATCAGGTCTGTTTTTTGCGTTCGCAGCTAAAGAAGGGAGCACATACATTTGAATGAACTTGATCGCAAATAAATAGTAGTAGGGACATTGCGCGTGCAAATTGACTTTGGGAGCCGACGCGCGCAGGCCCCGCAGGACCGGATCCGTGAATGGTTTTGGGAGATCCGGTTCCACGTATGCTCTACATGTGTCCAAGAATGCTTTAAGTTTACAGCGACCTACTGACTGGAAATGGAGAACGTACTCGGCAATCAAAGGTTCGGCGATCCACATTGGCAGACTGATTTTGGTGCCCTCGAGGATCTAAATATCATTTATGAGTCTTGAGAAAAGTGATTGGAAAAGTTAGATACTAACGTCGTCCGTGTCTTCGGTGCCCTCGAGAAAGCCGAGGCCGGGCACAGTGACGAGGAACGTCGCGGGGAAGACCTGAGATATTTTGATTGAAGCGTCAATTTTACGACATGAAATGAATAAAAATAAGAAACACCTGCTGGTCGGCCAGAATGGCATCGATGTCGTAATAGTCGGCACCCCCGCCGTCGGCCTCGTTGAAATCAAAGTCCATTTCGATATGGAATGTCGTGGAAGGTCTTTCAGGGTTTTTAAGAGTGAGAACGCGAGAGCAAAAAAGCCATTCTCCAGGTCCGAATATATTATATCTTAAAGCACATCTGATTCAACCAGACCGGAATCCACTGGAAAAGCTGAAACTCGTGATCTCGACCCTGAACTTAACCAGGTACGCCAAAAGGAAAGGCCTAATCGAGAAAGGGTGGGAGTGAACCCAGATAAAGGGGGGGGGGAAGACGAAACTGCCTAGGTGTAAAAGAAAAGGAAAAAAAAGACAAAAACACAAGACAAAACAAAAGAAAAGTCGAAAAAAACGAGAGCAAAAAAGAGAATGGACGAGAGCAAAAAAAAGAGAGGAAAAACACCCTACGGCGTCACCACGGCCGCCTCAGTCGGGGCCACCACAGCCGCGTTGGCGTTGGCCCTGATCTTGGCCTCGACCGCT
>MU625042.1:0-13206 GCA_025349905.2 Blastocladiella britannica
AAAAAAAAAAAAAAAAAAAAAAAGTGGCATTGTGGCAACCCACCCGGAATTCGCGCCACCAGGGCGCGCCAAACTCGCGTTCGAGGTGCCCGCTACGGTGAGCAACAACCTGTCGGCGAACCCCTTCGCAAGACAGGACTGCACGGGCCACGGATCGCACGTGTCCGGGATTCTCGGCGGCCTGGGCGTTGGGGTCGCCAAGGAAGCCACCATCAACATGGTCCGAGTCCTCGGGTGCAGCGATACGTCCAACACGGACGTGGTGGAGGGTCTGGACTGGGTATTCAAGAACGCCAAGAAACCGGCGGTGGTTAACATGTCGCTGGGACCCAAACCCGTCAATGGCGTGTACCAGCGCGTGCGGTCGATCGACGATGCGATTAGCAAGCTGGTTGCTGCCGGCATATCGGTCGTGGTCGCTGCGGGGAACGATAACTTGGACGCGTGCTCAGGGAGCCCGGCCGCTGCGCCTGGCGCCATTGTGGTTGGCGCGACTAGCGTCAACGATACGCGTGCTTGTACGATCTTCTTCCTTTTTTTTCGAAGCTCTGAGACTGACAGCAAAAAAAATACACAACAGCATTCAGCAACTTTGGATCATGCCTGTCCATGTTTGCGCCAGGCGACGGGATCGTGTCGGCCGCGAACGACGACACCAACTACCTCAGTTTCCGCGGCACGTCGCAGGCGGCGCCGTTCGTGACGGGCGTGGTGGCGCAAATGCTGCAAGCCAACCCCAAGTGGTCGCCGGCGGATATTCTCGCGTCCCTCAAGAAGCTGGCCAGCATCGGTGTGGTACAGGACGCCAAAGGGTCTCCCAACCAGATGGTGCGTGCCGCGTCTGCGGGCAAAGCCGCCAGCTTACAGTCGATAGTGTCCATCACGGTCCCCATGCCCACCCGCAACATGGTGCTGTCGTCGGGCCAGTCGGATACGGGCGTGGTAGGCACGTCGACCGACCGCAACGGCCAGTCCCAGGGCGGGCAGGGCACTGAAAGTGGAAGCAAGTCGTCGATGACTACGTGGATCATTGCCAGTGCGGGTGGCGGCGCGTTCTTTGTTGCCGGCGTGGTTGCGGTCATGTGGACACGCCGGTCGTCACGCCGCAAGTACCTGCGCCGCACCACGCTCATGAAATCGGTCATGTCGTCGTCTTCCCCCTCGTCGGCGGTGGCGGGCGACAAGCCGCGCGTGCTATCGACCACGGGTCCGGTGGCACCGCCAATCGGGTCCCAGCAGTCGGAAGCTACTCGGCCCATGACGGTGAGCTGGCCGGCACCCTCGGCGTCTCCCGTGATCGATAACCGCATGTCGCGGTTCGTTTCGGCCGAGGACGTGGCGGCGGTGCAGCAGCGGATCAAGGACGAGGGCCGGTCTCGCCCGCTTCCCGATATTTCCGTTCGTCCCAATGGCGGCCACGGGAGTGGGAGCAGCACCGTCGGTGGGAACAACAAGCACCCGTCGATGCGGGCGGCGGCAACTGGGTCGCGGTCCATGTCGCCACTCCCACCACCGCAGGCGGCGGCTGCGGCCGCGACGGCGGGCAAGCAAGGGTCGTTCCGGTCGACCCCACGCATTCCCGCGGCGGCGGCGGCGACGGCCAGTCACCCAAGCTCGGCTCCGCGTATTCCCGCAGCTACAGGTCACCCAGGCTCGACACCGCGTGCCCCTGCGGCAACAACAACTGCTGGTAACCCTGGCTCGGCACCGCGATTGCAGCTGCCGCATTCGCAGTCGCAGTCGCGCTCACAGCCGCCACCATTACCGTCTCCTGTTACCATGGATGCGCCGATGCCAGCAGCAATGCCGATGCCGATGCCGATGCCGATGCCGATGCCGATGCCGGCGCCAATGCCAGCAGCGTTGCCAGCAGCAGCAGCCCCAGTCGCGGCGGTGGTGGGCGAGTCTCCGCCTCCAGTGCCAGCCCCGATCGGGTCGACACCGGCATTCCTTGTCCCCCCAACCACGGCGCATCCCATGTCGGACGAAGTGAGCTCGGCCGAAATTGACGACCTCCTCGGCGAGCTCCAATTCATTGTGGAAAATATGTAAAATGTAACTCTTTTTCGGATCCCTATATATACAAATGGAACTTCCCACGATCGTCGATGAAATGCTGCTGTGGGTGACGCACGATACGCGCACGCTCGCGCACGCTCGCGGCCGGCCTCGAATTGATGCGAGTCCTGCCGAAAACCGAGTTGTCTCGCGCACGCTGACAAATCACTCACCGCCACGTTCCACCATTTGATATCCGATGCGCCGGCCGCCTTGAGGTGCTCCGACTTCTAAAGCACCTGCTCTCGGACCAAGAAATTAACTGCATTGCCCACGGCGCGGCCACTGCCGGCCACTTGTACCTGCTGTCGTGGCTGATCAGCGTCCGACCGCAACTATTGCACCCGCATCCAAACGACCACTTCCTGGACGGGGCACTCAATAGAGCCATATACGCTGCCATTGTGGACGGGCAACCAGGTGTCCTCGACTTGTGCTGCGTGGTGCACGGCCGCGACGTTCGCGCCGGGTTCAGGGACCCGTTTCATCTTGCAACCGAGCATGCGCAAGTGCCAATATTAGACTGGCTCAAGGCGCACTTTGTCGAGCGCGGAATCGACTATGCATTTGTTTCCATCAGCCGTTTCAGCAGCACCAGGGGACGGAGGGCAACGGCGCAGATCGCCAGTCAGAATTGGTAGATGGCCGACTATGCCTCACGCTGCCGTGGACCCCCTATTTCCTCCCGACCAGGACTTTTTTGCCGCAGATCGCGTGGTGCACGGACGACTCAATGCTCGTGGTGGACTGGTGGCGCAACTACTGCACCGAAATGGGCCGGCACTTTACATGGCCGTCCCTTGATGAATTGATCCTTCGGTACCTCGTCTCCAACAATACACTGAGCCTGTGCCTGTGGTGGTGGGGTGAAACTGTACAAAAAATTGGCATTCATCGCGCGAAACGGGTATTAATGCCTCAAGTGCATGGCTACATTTGTGACAATTTGCAACACCGCGGATTTCTCGATTGGTATTGGGAGATCTTTGCCACGAAGCCCATTGGGCATCCAGGTCTGGCATCCGAGCCGTCCGTTTTTTTAAGGTAACGACGCTCCAATGGTGGGACGCCAAGGTCGAGAGCGGTCAGGTAGATCCGACCGTTTTCATTTTCGGCGCCATGTGGCCGAAAACAGCGCTCGACGCGATTATGGAGCGGCCGCCCCATCAAGAGTTGGAGGTCGCTGCGCTCAGCTGGTACTAGGCCCGGCGCAGTCGGTTCGACTTGGGTCCCCACTTGACGTCGCAGCATATCACGTCGCACAAGTTGCTGTACCGCGACCCAGAAATATTGGCGTGGTTCCTTGACCGCTGCGCGCCGGAATCGCGGCTTCCGTCGTTGACGCTCAACGGAGTCGCTTGCCTGGTCTCGCGCGGCCGATCAGATCTCGTCGAGAGGCTGTTGCAGGTGGCAGAGGCCCGTGGCAAATCTCTCCAATTCAGTCCCGGTGAATCTGAAATCGACGTCCGTCAATTTTACAGGCGAGTCGCGAGTCCGGTGGTGCTCGACTACTTGTGGGACTTTTTCTCTCGTATTCACTTACGGTTCGAGCCTTGCTACAACGCCAAGAGCGCGATCACGTCCATGGAACAGGCGACCTCGATGCGGCCAAGTGGTGGCACGCGATGTACCGAGTCTACGGCACCACGTTTCCATCCGCGGACGAGCTGAGCCGCGTGAAACGTGCACCGGACAGCGCGATCGGGCGGTGGATCCAGTCCATTTTGTCATAAATACCTGCATTGCCTTTTTGGACTTGGCCTTGGTTGTTGGCCAACCTGGGCGTCGCGTAGCTGAAGTTAAAAGTCGCCTCTTGATCAACAGACAAATAATCGAAAAAAAATGTCCGCCACCACGACCAACGACAAGTACTCGGTGCTTTTGCCGACGTACAACGAGCGGCACAACCTCCCCGTGATCGTGTGGATGCTGGTGCGCACGTTTACCGAGCACAAGCTCGACTACGAGATCATCATCATCGACGACAACTCGCCCGACGGCACCCTGGACATTGCCAAGCAGCTGCAGGGTGTCTACGGCGCAGACCGCATTGTGCTGCGCCCGCGCCCGGGGAAGCTGGGTCTGGGCACCGCGTACGTGCACGGCATTGCCAATGCGTCGGGCAACTTTATCATTATCATGGACGCCGACATGTCGCACCACGTATTTTATTTATTTATTCTGTGCCCATTAGATCGCTTGACTGATATGACTTGGAAAAAAAAAATGGACAGCCCAAGTTTATTCCCGAGTTTATTCGGTACCGCGTACTTTTACTTACACTGGATTGAGGCGTATTGGAGTAACTAACACCTTAATAAAAAAAAGCCTGCAAAAAGCCAAGAACCTCGATGTGGTTACCGGTACCCGGTACGATGCGGGCGGCGGCGTGCACGGGTGGGACCTGCGCCGCAAGCTGACGTCGCGGGTCGCCAACTACATTGCGTCGACGCTGCTGAGCCCGGATGTCTCGGATCTGACGGGATCGTTCCGGCTGTACAAGAAGCCCGTGCTGGCCAAACTGATGGCGGCGGTCATTTCCAAGGGCTACGTGTTCCAGATGGAGATGATGGTGCGTGCGCGCCAGTTCAACTACACCATTGGCGAGGTGCCCATCACGTTTGTCGATCGGGTCTACGGCGAGTCCAAGATGGGCGCCGACGAGATCGCGCAGTACTTGCTGGGCCTATTTACGCTGTTTGCTCGCACCTGATTTCTATCTCATTTGGGTAATGGAATATGTTCTTTTTATTCTTTGGGTTGATGTCAAGGGCGGCGCCGAATGCGGCGGGTTTCGCGGGCCTGTTTGTCGGCCAGCTCGCGAGCAGTCCTTGCCGCTATTCATTCATTCATAATTTAGCAGAATTGCACAGAGTGACTAGGACAAGCACGTACCGCGATGGGCAAGCGTCTCCATCTGCCGCTCGCTCTCGGCCACAAACCGATGAAAGAGCCGCGACTTGAGCAGCTGCTCAGTCACGAATTTCTGCGCCATTGGCGCCAGCTGCGATACAAGCAGCAGTCTGTCCTCAATCTAATGAGAATGCTGGCAATTTTTGCTGGCCATATATGAGCACACGAACCGGGCAAGGATGGGAAACACCATCGTATTGTGAGTATGACGAGGACAAGAAGAAGAAAGAAAAAAAGTGTCTATTGAGCAAGAGAAAAAAATAGTATTGAAAATGCGATGGCCACTCGTCTACTTCTTTTGTCCGGACGCCGCCTCCTTGGCAGCAAGAATGAGGGGCGCGAGCGACGTCAATGGCGCGGCCTTTTGCAAGAACGGATGGCGCAGCATTTCGTGCGCGTGCGGCCGCTGGTCCACTTCGACCGTCAAGCACTTTGCCAAAAAGTCGCGGAACGTGGACGACAACTGGCCCGGATTTTGCAGCGTCGGCGTGCCGTTGGTTGCAATCAAGTACAGTGCGCGGAGCGGGTTCTCGTCTGTACCAATTCAGTCAATGCTTTGCAGCACAATAATAAGAGAGTGAAGGGGATAACACATACTCAGGTACGGCGGCTCGCCCTCAATCATTTCGATCGCGAGAATACCCAGCGACCACACGTCAACCTTGGGGCCGTACTCTTTCCGTGTCACGATCTCAGGTGCCATCCAGTACGGGCTGTTTTCTCATTTTTAGGTGAACTCAGTCCACGACGTGAAAAAAAAAAACATATACGCACGTTCCAACCATGGTATTCCGCTTTGCTTGGAACTCGTTGATTTGCGCACAGTAGCCAAAATCGGTCAACTGATAGAAGCCAATGTAAGTTAAAGCTGAACAAGAACGCCATAAAACAAAAAGCATACCTTGACCTGGCCCGAATTGGACAGTACCACGTTATCCGACTTGATATCGCGGTGAATCACGCCCTGAGAGTGCAAGTGCGCCAGTCCCTGGAAAATCTCCCGACACACGGCGGCAATCTGGCCCTCGGTCATCAAGTTGTAAGTGACCACGTCGGTAAGCGCGCCGCCTTCCATGTACTCCATGACCACCCACAGGTCGGCCTTCCACAGGAATGCGTCGATAAAGTTGACAATGTTGGCGTGTTTGGACTGCTGCATGACGATGATCTCGTTGATGATCAGGTCCTTCTTGGGCTGCGCGTCCAGGTTCATTTGCTTGACGGCCACCACGGCCCCCGTGGCCACCTGTGACGCCGTGAACACGCCGCCCGACGCGCCCTGGCCAATCTTGACCAGGTTCGTGTACTGCTGCGTCGGGTCGCCGCGCGACACAATCTGCTCCAGCCGCGCCACCACCGCGTCCTTGGACATTTCCTTGGATACCGAGGGGGTGCGCGCCGGCGGCTTGGTCGACAGCGTGGTCGCAAGCGTCGCCGGGGGCTTGTGGGGCACGGGAGGCGCCGCCGCCTTTTGCTTGTCTGCCACGGGTCCAGGCATGCCCGGAAGCGACGGCAATGGCATTGCAGCAGCAGAAGCAGCGGCGGCGGCCGCGGGAGAGGTCGACACGTCCGGAGCGGACCCGTGACGCGGCGGCCGGTTGGACTTGTCCACGACCTTGACGCTGGGTGTCCGCGACATGGAGCCAACGGCACCTGCCGAGCCGCTGGGGCTAGTGGCGCTGCTGGACGGACCGCTTCCTGGGCGCGACGACGATGACGGAGCGGCGGCGGCGGCACCAGGGCCGGTCATGTAGGAGGACGCGAGCGAGCCGGTCGATGCCGACGGGTACGAGGGAGGCGTGATTCGGCCCACGGGCCCCGTGGAGAGCATCGGCAAGCCGGGAATGGCGCCTGCTGCGGTAGAAATGTTGGACGACGCGGGCAATGGCGCCAGTGTGGGCAACGAGAGCGGCGTAGCCGAATCAAAAGACAGCGGAGGCAGCTGTGGTGCCGCATTCTATTTCATATTTTTCTGTTAGTTTGCTGCTGCCCTCAGAATATAAGATAAAAACGAACAGGATCCTTGGGCCCCTTTTTCGGTGCGGGTGGGGCAGGTCGGTGCGGCGTGGGACTGCTGCCGGCACTGGGACTGGCGCTCCCACTGGCGCTACCTGAGACGGTGGTGCCGGTAGCAGTGGCCAGCGACACCTTCGGGGCGGCGGGCGAGCCAGTGGATGTCTGGCCATACTGGAACTTGGTCCAAGGGCTCGCAGTTTTGTTGGACTGCGCCTCCTTTTGCGCGTCTTGGTAAAAACCAATGATATCCAGCACCGTCTGCGGGTGCGACTGCTGCTCCTGCTTGGTGAACTGCATCAGCAGCGCCTGCCAGTCCGGCGGCAGACCCGTAAACTGTACTCACAATGGATGGGATGAGTGAGATTTTGTCCTGCTTACCCCAAATAGCAAATGTGGCAGCGCACGAACCTCGCCCGTCTCGGGATTGTATCCAACATGGTGTAGGTGCACGGGGTTGTACGGTCCCGAAATGTTCAGGCTCTTGAGGGCGGCCGCGGTTGGGGTGACCACATCGCGCGAGGACTTGCCGTCGTCCTTGCCAAACATGCCCACAAAGTTGTTGAGCAGGCCCTTGACGCCCTTTTTCTTTTCCGAAGACGACGACGACGGGTCGTCGCTCAGGTTCGGGTGTGATCCCGTGGGCGATTCGCGGCTGCTCATGTTTTTACGGTGGCGTGTTGTTTCTGGGAGAGGCGGCGATGTTTTTGACCACTCAAGAAAAAAAAAGGACGAGATGCGTTTGGACTTGATCCTTTCCAAAAAGATTGCAAGGAGTGCCAGCTAATGTTCTTCTTTGGACAGTATTAGCGAAATAGTCGTGATTATCACGAATTTTTGAAAGAGAGAATTTTTCTACCACAGGCCTGGTGTGGCTTTTTGCTTGCGTCACTTTATGCATCAAGGGAGGCCGGGACGGGCGTCCATGTCAATGTGGTCGCGCCATGGGTCCCTGCCTGTCGACCGCTCGTCCTCGTCCGATTCGTTGCCCACGTCCAGTGCCCTCCGCTGGTCGTGCGCGCGGCGGAGCGGGCCGAGCGTCCAGTGCTTGTTAAAGTCGAGCTACCTTATTGCATGAGTGTCCTCGTCCCTACCAAAACCTAAAAGTGAAGAAAAAAACGAACCCGGATCAGCAGCTCCTTGACAATCGTGGCCCCGCTACCTCGAGCGCCCTCAAGCACGCGGTAAAAGAACTTGGCCTCGCTGTGAAACTCGTTGGCCGCACGCGCCACCAACACCTCGGCCTCGTCCCAGGTGCGAATCCCGTCCCAGGCAGCGCTGGCGGCGCCGGCCAGGCCGCCCACCAAGTTGCTACTACGACCCGCGACCGTGCGTCCCGCATCGCCTCCGGCCCGTTGTTCAGCGGCATCGACCGTGCGCCGAGCACGTCGGCCCTCGTCGTCGACAAGCCGCGTGGCGACATCGATCGCGGCCGCTACTCCGTCGGCGGCCGCCAGGACTTTAGCGAGTGCGTCGCGGGCGGCCCGGGCGCGCGGCGGGTACGCCAGTACTGCGCTCGCACACTGCTGGGCGTGTCGGCTCGCAAGCGCTTGCCAGTCAGCGACGCTGGCCCGATCCTCGAGATCATCAGTTGCCCCGTCGGCGCTGCCGAGCTTGTCCAGAAAATCGGTCGTGGCCCCGGCCACCACCGCCGACACGGCCTCGCTGATGGCGCCCAGTACGGAGGTAGCTTCGACCCTGGCAGCGGCGGCGCGTCTGGCCACTCGGCCAATCGAGGCGCCACTGGAACCTGCGGGCGTGCGCAGCGGCGTGGTGATGGCGCGCAGCGACGCGTGCAGTCCGTCGAGCGCGTGCCGCACTCGCGCAATGTGCAGCAATGTCGCGTGTACTTGCGCGTACTGGTCGAGCACCGCTGTCGTCAGCATCAGGGACAGGGGCCACGGAATGGCGAGCGTTAGGCGGGCGTGGGCTGGCGGCTGGCCAGGGACTGTGGTGACGACCGGCGTCGGAGTGGTGCTGCCAGCTGAAGAATGTGGTAGTGGAGGTGGTGGTGGGGCAAGAGTCCGGAACGGCGGGGAGCCAAGCCGATCCGACGCGTCAAGAGGGTTCGAGGCCTGCACCGAGTACTTGAACGAGGCAACAATGGCCGCCACCGGGTTGGATTCGGCCATTTCCGTTCCCAACAGGACCCGCTGGACCGCGGTGCGGTACAGTGCATTCAGCTCGCGCTCAGACATGCCCCGGCCAAGAGACCCGATGGCAACCGACCGATGCTCCACGAGTTCTACCGACTGGAGGAACTGAGAGAGCAGGTCGCCGTTTCCTCCCAGCATAACCAAATGAATGGCCTGTATAGTTGTAAAATAAGTGAGATGCAAACACAAACAAAAATAAAATGAGTGGACGACCCGTACAGACATGTAATCGGCCAGTTTCTCGTCCACGACCATGATCTGCCACAACGCACGCGTGTAGTCGCGGCGGATCATGTCCATGGCGAGTTCGAGGTCCAGCGGCCGCAGTTCCGATTCCAAGTCCAGCAGCCGTGTCAGGATTTGGAGCTGGTTGTTCCACATGTCGCGAGTAATGAGGTCTAATATGATTAATGGTGAGCACAACTCATGCAAGGGCAATAAAAACGACAAACCAGATCCGCGCGGAGATCGCTGTACAATGTACGACGAGGTGGCGGTGAAGAGGATCGACTGGACGACCGCATCCGACACCAGGGACCGAGGGACCAAGGTGCTCTCGATGCGGAACGGTTCCAGCACCTCTTCCTTCCCCTGTTTTTTCTCTGGAATCTCATTCTTGGTGTGAGCAGACCGGCTACGAGTAAAGGAACGAGTGTACGCACGAGGCACCAAGAAAAATTCGCCGATCGGATCAAATGCGTCGGCATGCATCAAAAACCCCGAGAGATGGTTGAAAAACACGGCCAGCACCTGGTGCGCAATGGTACGCATAGCTCGGGCAACGTCAGCGCGGCCGTCGAGCAGCCGCGGCAGCACCAGGTCGAGCGCTTTGGCTCCGAAATACGCGTGCCGTGAATCAAGGTAAGTGCGAACCAGCAGCGCAACGACTTCGAGAACAAGAGCAGGAACGGCCAGCGCCACCAGTAAGCTGGTCAGCGGCGTGCGCGGGTAGCCGTCCGCGTCCGCCAGCGCAAACTCGGCATTGGTGTTGCTCCTTGCTCCAGATGTGCTACCACCACAGCGCGACTGATCAAGCACGGCCGTCTCGATCTCGTCTAACGTGTCCAGGTAGTCGTCCAGCACGGCACGCACGCCGCGCGCCAACGCATGTGAATAGCAGCCGGTACCAAACGGTGGAGGGGTCGCAGATATTGACGCAGCAGTATTCGGACGTAGCGTCAGGGGCGTGGCCAGCTCCGAGTCGGTAAAATGCGCCAGCTCGCGTGCCCAGAACCCGATCCGGGCCAGGCGGTCGTAGGCGGCGCGCTCGGCCGGGTGCAGGTGCGGGAAATCGGCGCGCAGAAGCAGTGTATTGGGCACCAGCGGCGGTGGTGGGAATGGCACAAACAGGTCCGAGGGCAGGCCGGCGAGGGCCACCAGCAGCTCGTGCAGCATTTTTCTTCTTTGGCTTGCTGAGTTGTTCGAAAACGGCAAGAAGGAAGCGAAAATGCTGGCCTTGGCCCACACCGATGCCACCCGTGCGCTCGTGCGTGATGCCGTGCGCGACGGACGGATCCCTGCCGACCTCGCGCGCGACTTGGCGCCGTTCTGCAACGACGACCACGTCCCTTACCAGCTCTTGCGCCAGTGCTACGAGGCTACCACAACAGATGATGAGCCCGAAAGCTCATTCACCGACCTGGTCCGCGGCTCGCGCGTGTACTTTCCACCTCCGCCCCCGCCCAAGCCAAAGGTTTTTTCTTTTTTTTTTTTTGTCAATTTCGTTAACAGATCAATCGATTGCCGTATACCAGTCCCCCGAGCTCCAGCGGATCCTGACCGCGATTCGCGAGCAACACGAGAGCCAAGAGTACTACCGCATGACGGGCGTACGTCTCGCGCACTCGCCATCTCCGCTGCCGGAGCGGACCCACGACGGGCTTGCCACCAGCGGCGACGAACGGGACATTGACCCGCGCGCGACCCGCCGCGTAGTGCTCACGATCGTCAATGTATGTTTTACGGCCGCATCCGTGTTTACTGCCGTCATGTGGATCGGCCCCACCGTGTCCGACAATGTGGCATGGCGCGTGTTTACCGCATTGATGCTGGCGATGTTGGTGTTGGCGGGCGAGGCATGGCTCGCGTTCCGATCCGCATCAGAGGAGGGTGGCGGGGACGAGCGCAAACGACTGGAATGAATTTTTTATTTGGTTACGGCCGTACTAGCGCGATCGCATGCGTCTTGCACGACTCCACCACAATTGCCTCCCATGTGGCAAGCTCGGGAACGGACCACTCGGCTTCAGTCACGAGCCACCATGTCAAGGACCGGGACAGGGCCAGTCGCAGGACACCCGGCTCGACCACATCTTGCAAGCTGGTGGACGCCTTGGCCAGTCGCTTGCCCGCCCCCGAAACGGCAAGTGCTTGACGCGCGGCTCGCGTGAGGGTGAGCATGCGCTCCATTGGCGCAGTGTCGGGAAGGATCAGGTTTCGAAGGAACTGTATGTATCCTTGAGTCAGTTTACGAGAAAAACGAAAAAGAGGAGGTAGTCGTACCTCGTACTCGATCGAATCGAGAATGAGCGAATTTCCAGTCGCAACGATGCAGAGCCGTCGCCATGTGGATCGGTCGCCTGTTGTGTGTTTTCACGTCAAGAACATTCCACTTTTAACAAAAAAAGGGCAAGCGTACCAGCTCGAACTGCCGTGGTCGCACCCAAGAACCACAGATCAGTTCCCGCCGCCGACGATCCCGGCCCACACCCGAGTTCGCAGAAATGGAGGCACCAGGGCCCAATCAGCCCCAGCTTCCCGCGATCCAGCATCCGGCGCACATATGCCATGGCGGCCGCGGGCCGATCGTCATCGGCGCGTGCATTCCACATGATGTACCCGACGCGCGCCACCAGCGACTCACCGCCATCGCCCGTTGGGTCCACGTCAGCGGCGGCTGCCAACACCGCGTGCGCTTCCGCCAACTCGGCCGCTGGCCACACCACTGCAGTGCCGGACGAAGGAGGCCACGTATCTTGCACGTCCGCTGCCACTCGGGCCGGAACCAGTCCGGTCCATTTGGCGACCACGGACGGCGCGATTGGAAGCGCATGCACAAACAACGCCGAGGCAGCGGCACGGCCTGCTCCACCACCAGATGTAAGTACCAAAACCAGTCGCGCCAGTGCGCGCAGGCCAGCTGAAAGCAGCACGGGTCCGGGAAGCACTGCTGCAAGCGAGTCGAGCGTGCTGGCGGTGCGAAGGCGGTCGAGGTGCATGGCCAGCAGCACCAGCGCGGTGGCCGCGTCGCGTGGGGATCGGTGCGTGTTCCACAGTGCCTGTGCCATGTTCCAGTACACGGTGGCTGCCAGCGGCGCGTTAGACTGCTCAACGGCCTTGACGTGCTTGAGCTTTGTCAAAATGTCTGTGCCGTAGCTCCGTATTGAGCATTGAGCCGGCAATAAAATACAGAATAGAGCGCACCTGCAAGGCCAGTCGCATCGGGGCTATTGGCCGGCGACTGTGCAGTTGAAGTAGAAGCAGATGACGAAGCAGACGCAGGTCGAGGACCGCGGCCACTCGACGGCGATACCGGCGGAGCCCCCTCCCGGCCCAGTTTTTTGACCGTGTCGCGGTGCTTGCCCGACTTTTCGTGTGCGGCCCATGTCTGCTGCGATGCAAACGTCTTTTTGCACGGCGCACAGTGGAACGGCGGTCCTTGACCACTGCTCACCCCAGATGGAGACCCACGCGATGGAGACCCAGATGGAGAAGAGTACACCGGCGCCGAGGCCGGTGGGGGGGTGCCAGGTGGGCCATTTCGCGATGATTTAGGACTCGACGCTGCAATTGCTGCCCCTATACGCGCTATTGGTGCCATAGTGGTTGCACCCAAGACGGACGCGTCCTGCACGGGCTCAAATACTGTGGTATTTCATTTCGCGGTTGGTTCCATCGAGGCCAATTTATTAACGAAGAACAGAAAAAAAGCAGACATGACCAAGAGCGATCGTGCGCAGGAGATGCCGGTCCAATCGAGACCGGGAGCGACGGAATCATCTGCGCGATCGCTCGCACCGCCTGGTCCAGGGGAATGGTAAAGGCAGACATGATTTTTTTTTTTTTT
>MU625043.1:0-13158 GCA_025349905.2 Blastocladiella britannica
TTTTTTCCGGTGAGCTGCATGTGGATATTAACGGAGCCTATCCCATAGAAATGTGATTGGCGTCCAGCCCGCCAACTACGAGTATGTGCTGATGGTGGATGCCGATACCGAGGTGGCCCCCGACTGCTTGACGCGACTGGTCTCGGCGTGCATGAACGACTCCAAGATCATGGGTCTGTGCGGTGAAACGCGCATCGCCAACGAGAAGCAGTCGTGGATCACCGCCATTCAGGTGTACGAGTACTACATTTCGCACCACCTGGCCAAGGCATTCGAGTCCCTTTTTGGATCGGTGACGTGTCTCCCCGGATGCTTTTCCATGTACAAGCTGTACCAAAAGAAGGGTGACAAGAAGGTGCCCGTTCTTGTGGACTCGGGAATCATTCACAACTACTCGGAATCGGTGGTGGACACGCTGCACAAGAAGAACTTGCTCATGCTCGGCGAGGATCGGTACCTGACCACGCTCATGCTGCAGACGTTCCCTGAGCTGTCTATGAAATTGTACGGTGTTTCTTCCTTCATATCAGTCTGATCGTAACTGACATAAAAATGCATAAAATAGCACCCCCGATTCGTACTGCCTGACCATTGTTCCCGACAAGTTTGCGGTGCTCTTGTCCCAGCGTCGCCGTTGGATCAACTCGACCATTCATAACCTTTTCGAGCTCAGTATGATTAAGTACGTATTCTTTCACTTATACAGAGAAGCAAATGAAAAATTGACAACAATTGAAATCAAAATAGTGACTTGTGCGGCTGCCTGATCTTCTCGATGCGTTTCGTCGTGGTCCTCGACCTGTTCGCAACCTTGGTCATGCCAGCCTCGGTCGCGTACTTGGGCTACCTGATATACACGATCTCGCAGAACCCCGGCGACAACATCATGATCATTTACCTGATTGCCGCCACGTACGCGATGCAAGCGGTGATTTTCCTGGTCAAGCGGCAATGGCAGCACATTGGGTGGATGATCGTGCACTTCTTGGCCATGCCCGTGTTCTACATGTACATCCCGCTGTACTCGTTCTGGCACTTTGACGATTTCTCATGGGGCCAGACGCGTCGGGTCGAGGGCGATTCGGGGAAGGGCGGGCACGAGGGCGACGACGAGAAGTTCGACCCCGCGTCGATTCCAACCGCCAAATGGGACGAATACAAGAAAGTGAAACGCCAGGAAGCGTCGCTCGAGGTCTCCGCTAAGGCCGTTCGCGAGACCCCCGGACTGGTATCGGGGTCCAAGTCGAATCTGGCCGGAAGCCGGACGGGGTCGCTGGAGAATCTCCGGTCAGCCACCACTCCGTCGTCGTCGGGCATGCCCAAGTCGGCGTCGATCATGGGCGGCGCCCGGGCCAACAACGGGTCGCAGTCGGGCCTGCTGATGGCCGCCGGGTCGGTCGCGTCGCTGACCGACGTGTACCGCACCAACGTGTACGCAGCCAGTGGCGCCGTCGGGTCCGGAATGGGCTTTTCACCCAGCATGGGTAACCTGTGGGGTGTTCCCGCCAGTGCCGGTGGGTCTGCTTCGGGCAATGCGGCCGCGGAGTGGGGCCCCTCGGCCAGCATCTCGGACCAGGCGCTCATGGACCAGGTCCGTGTCATCATTTACGGCAACGACTTGGCGTCGCTGACCAAGAAGCGCGTGCGGACGCTGCTGACCGAGCATTTCGGGGTCGACCTGGCATCCCGCCGCGAGATCATCAACAATTGCGTGGACGTGACTCTGCTCGAGCGCATGAGCTCCGATCCTCAGTAATTACTTTCGCATTTTCCATTGCCTTAGAAACATATAATTTTTTGAATCGTTCTTTTTTTTTTTTTTCATCGAAGGGACGAAAAGGGAGCGAAAGTGCATTGCATGGAAACATGAAAGAAAAAAAAATGTCGGAGAAGAAAATCAAAATCAATCGTCACGACGGCGCTCCTGCTTACGCGGACGTGCAATCGATCCAGTGTCGGGGTACGGCAGCGGCGGCCTATACCCAGCGGACGGATGCGGGTAATGCATGTCCTGGTACTCGTGCGGAGCAGCGTACTGAGGAGGGTATCCCGGGGCATACATGGGCTGAGCATGCGGGTGGTGGGGCGGAGGCGGATAGTACGGCTGCGGCGGTATGTGGCGCGGTGGGTACCCGCCACTGCTCGGGTACCCCTGCGGCGGCGGTGGCGGAGCCATCATGTGCTGCGGGTGTATGTAAGCGGGATGCATGGCATGCGGAGGCGGCGCCATTCCATAGTGGTGCGGGGACATCATGTACTGGGGCTGCGCCGGCAGCGGCGGCGGCGGGGCTCCTTGGTGCTGAGGCGGCTGCCGCGGCAAGTAGAGGGGATCCGCCCCGGCCGAAGGCGGCGCTGCCATCCGCCGCTCCGCTTGCGCCGGTGCGTAAGGCGAGGCTGCCGGAGACGCAGTGGACCGGGCGGCGGCGGCTTGAGGGACAGGCGAGGAACGCGGGTACGGTGCATACGCCGGCATGTGCTGTGCCGGTACATACCCCATGGGCGAAGCTGCGGTAAGGTATCCGTGGTACGGGTAGGGTTGCGGGTATTGCTGGCGCTGGCGGGGCGGCGGGTAACCTGGCGCCTGGTCGCCGTACTCGTCATGGCGCAGCCCAGCAGCGTGACGGGGACGGGTCTCGGCCTCGGCCTCGGCCTCGTCGTCAGTATCGGCCTCGACTTCCCGGTTAGACGCTGCTTGTTCCACTTCCATCGGTGACCCAGCGGCCCACCGAGACGCCATTGCCTGATCCTCGTCTTCGGGCTCGGGTTTGGGTTTGGGTTGCAGCTGGGGCCGGGGCTGGGGGCGGCCACCGCGGTTGGTGTTGTTGTCCTTGTTGCCGCTGCGAGTGCTGCCACCCAGGACCAAGCGCGATCCCAGTCCCGTCTTGCGCGACTCCGTTGCTCCTCCGCCCACCACTTCACCCTCCTCGTCGTAAATGAACCCCGGCGATGGCGGCGGTATCACCTCGCGTGGAACAGACAAGCGAGCCGGCCGCGGTTGCTGCTGCTGTTGTTCGATGGCACGTGTCTCAGCATGGACAGGCTGCGGATGAACGATCCCGCCCGTAGCCGCCTGTGACGAGCGCGCCCAGGATGCCGTGGTCTCCTCGAAATTGCGGTCAGCCTGTGCCGACGCGGGTGCCCAAAAGCCGGACTCGCTCGCTTCACCCTCCTCACGCTCGACCGCAGCCCCAACGCGGGTAGGCGGCGGTGTCGGCGGCGGCGGCGACGCTGGCTGGGCCTTGGCCGACGAAAAGCCCCACGAGTTGGCTTGCTTGATCGCAGGCGGATTCTGAGGCGAACTCGGCTTCGGTGGTGAGCTCGGTCTCTTGGGCGCGACCACTGGCCGGGGGGTATTCTGCCTCTTGGCCTCCTTCATCATCTCCTTTGACGACATTGGCGTGCCCGAGTCTGGCCCGCCCGCCCACGCCTCGGCAAAATCGACTTCTGCGACCGCTTGCAGATCTTGTGCCCACAGGTCGAATCCCGCGGCCTCACCCGGCTGCGGTGCTGTGGAAGCGGGCGGCAGCGACCAGAAATCTTCGGTGAGTTGTTCGTGTGAGACCGCAGGAGCAGTGAGTGTAGTCAGAGCAGCAGCAGGAGCAGGTGCGGGGGCAGCAGCTGCAGCGTAAGCCGCTTGGCTCACTCGGCGGGTCGTCGTCGGCGGCGGCGGCGACGACCGTGCCAGTGCTGGCGCTTGTGTCAGTGCCGCCGTCGGTGCCGGCACGTAAGCTGGTGTCGGTCTCGGTGCGGTCTCAGTCGAGGTCGAGGTCGAGGGAGCTTTCTTCGGCGGCTGCGGGTGCTTGTCCCAGAACGATCCGCCACCGGACGCTGGCTTGGAGCGCTCCAGGATCTCTTGCAGGCGCGAAGACACTGGGCCGGGCTGGCGTCCCGTGGAAGTCGCGGTTGTCGGAGGAGCTGTCGCTGCGGCGGGAGATGGCCGCTGTTTTTGTTGCGGCGGCGCCCTCGCCACTGGGGCGGTGGGATGCCAACCATGGTCCACTTGCGGCGGAGGGAGCGGCGGAGACGCTGCCACTGGGGCTGGAGGCCGCCGCTGTTCCTCATACGGAGGCTGCGCTACTGCGACGGGTGACTGCCAGCGCTCCTCCTGCGGCGGTGGCGCCGCTCGCGGCGGCTCGCTCGCCTCGCCCGTGCGGCACCGCTGGTGCGATTCCTGCTTGTCCTTGAGCGATTTGCTGCTGTACCGGGTTATGTTGTCGTAAATCCCTTGCACCGTCTCGTGAGACGCTTGGTCCAGCGGCCGTTTCTGAGCGCCGCGCTGCTGCTGCTGTTGCTGTTGCTGCTGCTGGTACTGGGGAGACTGCTGCTGCGGATGGAACTCGGGCGCTGACATGTCCCATCCGCGGGGTTCGGGCTGGGGCTGGCGCGGGCGGCCTGGCTTGGGCGATGACGCGGGGTCAGTAGCGCGCGAGGGCGGGGGGGTTTTGACGTTGAGCTGTGCCCATTGCTCAGCGAGTTGCTCGACCGTCAGTGTCTCGGCGGCGGCGGCGCTCTCCTTCCAGGCATTGCGCTCGCGGGTGATCCCGGCCGGGGACGCGCTCTTGGAGTACACTTGGCGGTTCGGCTGTGTGGGTGCGGTCGCAGGAGCAGTAGCGGCGGCCCAGGCATCGCGTTCGTGAGCAACTGAAGGTTTCGCTGTGGTCTTGTTGGTTTTGTGGATGAGAAAAATGGGAAAATGGATCACGTTTTTGGATCTATGCTTGAGAGCAAGAAAATGTACATACGACAGCAGGCGGTATCATTGGCGCCGGTGCCGTGGGCTTGGTCCCAGATGCGTTACTGGCCGAGAGGGCAGCGCGGTAGTCGCCAAACAAGACTTGCTGCTGAGCGCGGGCGGCGTGGAGCATTTCGGGATCGCTCGAGTCCGGGGCAGCGCCCGAGTCCAGTCGCGAGCCCATGGTGCTGCTCTCTGACTTGGACGCGAACGCATCGGGATCGGCCTTGACCCAGGGGAGCATAATAAAATATTTGAATGAGTACAAAAAGGAAAAAAAAGTAGAGGTCGGGGTTCTGAGGCATACTGTATCGGGAGGAGGAGAAGAAGAGTACATGGCCGGCGTGCTCGTGTCGCCGATCAGGTCCATTTGGGAGCCAGGCAGAGGGACCCAAGCCATTTTTTTCTCTTTTCTTTTTTCTGGAGGATAAATGATCCAAATCAATCGACCAAGCGGTGAAAAGAGAGAAATAAGCTTGGACGCATCGGGTGGATGGGAGCGTACAAGGCCAGACTTTTGTGTTTATTGTTCATCGGTGAGACACGTAAAGAAAGAAAGAGCAAGCCACCCTTACAGTGGCAACCCATCACACGACCCTCACGTGACCGTAGAGGAGGGAGAAAAAGGGTCCGAACACGCGCTGCGACAGTGTTTTGCGACACCATCAGGGCCTCTCTTCCTGGCTCCGCCAATTTACGCTCAATCACACAAAAATGGTACCGTTTATTATATGTCCTTACGCTCTGCAAAGCTAACTGTCTTTTTCTTGGTTATCGTAGGGTATGCACACTGTCAAAATATCCTCGCCCGGCGCCTAGTCCGCCTTTGGTGGTCTTCCATTATCATATTGGAGACTATAGTGGTCAACAAAAAAAAAACAATTAATAACAAACGAAATAATGAACAGGTCGCGTTATTCGTGCTCAGCGCAAGGGTGCGGGCGGTATTTTCAAGGCTCACACCAAGCACCGCAAGGGCGCCGCCCAGCTCCGTCCTCTCGACTATGCCGAGCGTCATGGCTACATCAAGGGTCTCGTGAAGGAGATCATTCACGACCCCGGACGTGGTGCTCCTCTTGCCCGCGTCGTGTTCCGCGACCCCTACAAGTACAAGCTCAACGAGAGCACGTTCATTGCCACTGAGGGCATGTACACTGGTCAGTTTGTGTACTGCGGCAAGAAGGCGTCGCTCGCCGTCGGCAACGTGCTCCCCCTGGAGACGCTTCCCGAGGGTACCATTGTGTGCAACATTGAGGAGCGCGCCGGCGACCGCGGAGCCCTTGCCCGCACGTCGGGCAACTACGCGACCATCATTGGCCACAACCACGACGAGGGCATCACCCGCGTGAAGCTGCCGTCGGGCGCCAAGAAGGCCGTCAAGTCGTCGTGCCGCGCCACCATTGGCATTGTCGCCGGTGGCGGTCGTATCGAGAAGCCCATGCTCAAGGCTGGTCGCGCCTACCACCTTGCCAAGGCCAAGCGTAACAACTGGCCCAAGACTCGTGGTGTGGCCATGAACCCCGTGGATCACCCCCACGGTGGTGGTAACCACCAGCACATTGGTCACGCCTCGACCGTTGCCCGCAACTCGCCCGCCGGTAAGAAGGTCGGTCTCATCGCCGCCCGTCGTACTGGTCTGCTCCGTGGTTCCAAGAAGCTCCAGGAGAAGTAAATTTGTTCTAATTTTGTGCTTGCACTTCTGAAAATGAACATAATTTAATGGAACCATTCTTTTTTTATTTTTTTTGCTTTAGTGTTCAAGTCTTAAAAGGCAGGGTACGCGGTACCTTGAGGTACCTTGAGGTCATTCCAGGAGTGGATGCCAAAAAAAAAAAAAAAGATTAAAGACATTCAACATTCAAGCGGTCGCGAGGATACGCGTATATCGCCGCGTCCGCCGACCGATCCACGCGCGACCCAATCCAGTCCTTGGGAAATCGATCCCGCTTGTCCTGCTCTAATCCCTTGATCACTTCCAAGTCCGCATGAAAATCCAGCGGGTTCCCATAGCCAACCGCAATCTCGGCCTCCTGGTTGTGTGCCGCGTCGATCACTTGCGTCGAGTTGGCTCGTCCAGCTACCCAGGTGGGATCGTTGGCACAGTGACAAGCTAGAGAAGTTCAATTGGGAGAGGAGCTCGTACGTGAGCTTGCAACTCTTGTACTTGTCCATGAAGCCCGGTCCGATGTAGCCTGCCGTGCGATGAGACTCTGGCGTGTCCGCCGGCATGTGCGTCCATATTGACGTGGTCCTCGTCCGTGCCATCCAAGTCGTCTTGGTTGGCAGGCAGATTTGCGCAGGACGCGAAGACCACGAGCCGAGCGACAACAAGATGCATTTGCCCGGATCGGCCGGGAGCAGCGTGTTGTTGAACACCAGTGCCTCACGGCCCTCATCGTCCAGCCTCATGGCCACGCGTTGACGGTGAGGGATGGAGACCATAAGACCCCAGGATCATGATCCACACAGCCTTGAAGACGCCCTTGGGCTTGCGGGGGGGCAGGTAGCCAGCCCTTGGCCAGGCATTAATGTTGTCAAAAAAAAATAAATTTAAAGTCCATTTTTCGCGATGAACCGGAATAATTATTGTTTGCACGGAGAAACTCGGGTTCGCTTTTCTTCTGTCTGTTCTTCGCGTGGCGCGCCACTTCTGACAGGCCGTACCCGCCGTACTCAAGCGCAGGAGTGAGTGAACACGTTCGGTACATCCTCGTGCCAGGACGACGACGTGCCGATATACGCGCCGACGACGACCTATCGGGCATAATATGGCAACAGTCAAGAAGCGAATGGCAGGCAGAACAAAAACGCATGGGGAAAATGAAAATGAGGTTTTTCCACATCAGCGACGATCGCAACTCTCCATTTGCCATGGCGCCCAGCTACAAAAAGGACGCGACAGGCCCACCTCTACTTCTCTTTGGTCACCAACTTCTCGTTAAGTAACCAAAGCTAACCATGACCACCTCCACCACCACCAACCCATCCACCACTACCACCGCTGCCACCTCGGGCGACGCGTTGAGCAAGGCCGCGCACGCGCACGTCAGCTCGTCCCAGATCATGACCCTGGAGCACAAGTATGGTGCCCACAAGTATGTATTCTTACTCTTTATCCTACCATTCCAAAAAGAAAAAGTACTAACCACGTAATGAACATGGTATTAGCTACCATCCGCTCCCAGTGGTGTTTTCGCGCGCCCAGGGCGTGCACGTGTGGGACCCGGAGGGCAAGCAGTACATGGATTTCCTGTCGGCGTACTCTGCCGTGAACCAGGGCCACTCGCACCCCAAGATTCTCAAGGCGCTGGTTGACCAGGCGTCAACGCTTGCGTTGTCGTCGCGTGCGTTCTACAATGACGTGTTTGGTCGGTTTGCGCAGTACGTGACTGCGGTACGTGTTGCCATTTCCATTATGAACGGACAAAAAAAAAAGAAACTGACAAAATGACATACAAAAGACTTTTGGATACGATATGGTGCTGCCCATGAACACGGGCGCCGAGGCCGTCGAGACCGCCATCAAGCTGGCGCGCAAGTGGGGGTACACCAAGAAGGGCATTCCGGCCAACAAGGCGATTGTGCTGACCGCCGCCGGCAACTTCCACGGCCGCACCATGGGCATCATCTCGATGTCGACGGACCCAGACTCGCGCGACGGTTTCGGGCCGTACTTGCCCGGCGTGGGCCCGATCTGCCCGTCGGGCGCCGTGATCGAGTACGGCGACGCGGCGGCAATGCGTCGCGCCCTCGAGCTCCACGGCAATAACGTGGCGGCAATTCTTCTGGAGCCCATTCAGGGCGAGGCGGGCATCTTTGTTCCGCCCGAGGGCTACTTGTCCGAGATTGCGGCCATGTGCCGCGAGCACAATGTGCTGTTCATTTGCGACGAGATCCAGACCGGTCTGGCCCGGACCGGCAAGATGCTCGCGTGCGAGTGGGACAATGTGCGGCCCGACGTGGTGATTCTGGGTAAAGCGCTTTCCGGCGGCATGTACCCGGTGTCGTGCGTGCTGGCGTCGCGCGACGTGATGCTGACGATCAAGCCGGGAGAGCACGGGTCCACGTACGGCGGCAACCCGCTCGGGTGCGCGGTGGCGCTGGCGGCGCTCGAGGTGATCAAGGACGAGAACCTGATTGAGCGGTCCAATGTCCTCGGCGAGCGGTTCCGTGCCGGTCTTCGGGCCATTGACTCGCCCCTCATTCAGCTGGTCCGTGGTCGTGGGCTCTTGAACGCGGTGGTGATCAACGAGGGCATCACCGACAAGACCGCGTGGCACATTTGCTTGCTGCTCAAGGAGCGCGGTCTGCTGGCCAAGCCGACGCACCAGAACATCATTCGCCTCGCACCGCCGCTGGTGATCACCGAGGCCGAGCTCGACTTGGGCGTGGAGATTTTCGCGTCGGTGCTGCGCGACATTGGCGCCATGAAGCTCGAGGATATTCCCGGCGCGATTGAGGAGGAGCACTAGTAAGCTTTTGTCGTCAATACATTATCCTCCATTCATTTTCAATTTTCCTTGACTTGGGTATCTGGTACCCGAGGATGTGACGCGCGGTCAGTGAGTGAGGTCTTCTCTTTCCATTTTTTTTCAAAGGAACATAAAAAGTCACAGCAAATACAATGTACACGCCTCGGCTCGGGACGCCGACACAACAGCAGCAGCAGCAGCAACAGCAACAGCAACAGCAACAGCAACAGCAACAGCAACCACAGCACCAGCAGCACGCGCCTCGCCGCACCACCTCGATTATGCGTACCAGCTCGCCGTACGCTGCCCAGCAACAGCAACCAGGCCCGGGCTCTTCGTCCACCCCCACGGCGCCCATGTCACCGACGGCCCCGGCAACCGCACCGCAGTGGCAGTACCAGCCGCAGTACCAGCAACAGCAACAACCAGCACACTTTACCGACGCGACCGATGCCACGCGCATGCGTGCCCTGGAGGCGCTGGGCGGGTCCCTGGCGCCGCGGTGGGATGATGTGAGCGGAGGTGGGCGCTCAGCCGACGGCCTGCTGGCCCCGCCGATGCCTGATACGGACGGCGGCGACTCGGACTCGGACATGGGCGCACCGATGCTGGCCGACTCGGTGGCGCGGCACCACCGCCCTCCGTCCGACTTTGGCACCATTTCGCGGCACCTGTCGATGCCCCGCGGCATGTCTGCGGTGGCCGAGAAGCCGTTGTCGGCCGAGGAAGCCCGCGCCGCACAGGCCGACGCGCACATTCAGCGCGGCATCGTCCTGCACGAGAAGCTGGAACTGGCGGCGTCCACGGCCGAGTTCGGGTCGGCCGCGCACCTCGGGTCCCCCACGGGCATGTACTTGTACGGCATGGCGCTGCGGTCCGGGTGGGGCGTGGACCGCGACGAGCCCAAGTCGTTCGTGTATTTGTCGCGGGCGGCCGAGCTAGCGATGCGCAACGCCACGGCCGCTCGGGCCACCAAGGGCGCGGCCAACTTGCGCGCGACCGACGGCGGCGACGGGTCGGATCCGCGGCTGGTGGCGGCGGCACGCGAACTGACGCTGGCCATCTACGAGCTGGGCCAATCGTTCCGTAACGGGTGGGGCGTGCCGCGCGACCGCAAGAACGGGTCGTTTTACTTGCAGATCGCGGCCGACTTGGGCGACCCGGACGCGCAGGTGGACGTTGGGCTGTGCTACCTTAACGGCGACGGCGTGAAACGCGACAAGAAGTTGGCGGCAAAGTACTTCCGGCTCGCGTCCAACTCGGGCCTCGATTTTCCGGGCAACTCGTGGGTGTGGAAGTCCAAGTACGACGGGTGCGGGGTCAAGAAGCGCGAGAAGCGTGGTGCCCGTTGATTTTTCGATTTGTTGTTGTCGATCGCCTGGCTGTGCTCGACACCTTCTTTCCCGAGCTGCGCGGCGGTGCCCCGGCTCGGTCTACATAGACCGTCCTCCCTCTTTTCTTTCGCATTTGAATATAATGATTTATGCAAGCAATCCCTCCGCCGAACCTGCTGTCTGCATCTGGTAGTAGACCCCGCGCTTGGCCATGAGTTGCGCATGGCTGCCCATTTCGAGAATGCGGCCGTACGGTTTCCCCATGACCACGATAATGTCGGCGTGCTGAATGGTGCTCAGGCGGTGGGCAATGATCAGCACCGTGCGGCCCTTCATGAGTCGGTCGAGCGCGTCCTGCACCAGTCGCTCCGATTGGGCTATTTATTCCATTTGGTGAGACCAAGCCATAAAAAAAAAAAAAAAAAGGTTAACGTACTGTCCAGCGCCGAAGTGGCCTCATCCAAGATCAGCACCGACGGGTTCTTGAGCAAGCACGCGGCAATCCCAACCCGCTGCCGCTGCCCGCCTGAAAGTGACGCCCCGCGCTCGCCCACCACCGTCTCGTACCCGTCCGCGAACGCGGCAATAAACTCGTGCGCGTTGGCCAGCCGCGCGGCCTCGTGCACCTCGGCGTCGGTGGCGTCGGGCCGACCGTACCGAATGTTATCGGCAATGGTACCCGAAAATAACGCCGGCTGTTGCGCCAAGTACCCGACGCGTTCGCGCCACCACCGCAAGTCCACGGCGCGAAGATCGTGGCCGTCGACCGTCACACGACCTGCCTGCGGGTCGTAGAAACCTTCCAGCAATCCGACACTCGTGGACTTGCCGGACCCCGACGCTCCACACAAGGCTATCACGGCGCCGGCGGGGATCGTCAGCGTGAAGTCGCGCAGGACGGGCACGTCGGGACGCGTCGGGTACGCGAAGTCCACGTGGTGGAACCCGAGCTCGCCGCGCAAGGGGGCCGTCGGGATCGTGCCGGTGCCGGGACGGGCCGAGATTGTCGGCGCCTGGTGAATGTACTCGAACACGCGCGCGGCGGCCGCTTGCGCCTTGATGAACTGGCCGACCAAGATACCCAGCGATGCTATTTAATTGTTTTTGTCAGATAAAAAATTGCACTAAAGAAAGGAAAGTACGAACAAAGACTCCGCTGCGCGGCCTGCGTGGCCATCAAGTACGTCATAAGCTGTCCGGGCTCCATATGCCCCGCGGCCACCTGTGCGCCGCCAACGTACAGCACCGCCAGCACCATGGATCCGATCGACGTGGACGTAATGGCCTGGAACGCGCCAATGTGCATGCCCAAGTATTGGTTCCATTTGGCCGACCGCCGCGTGGCCGCATCCAGTCTTGCCACCTCGCGGTCCTCGGCCGCATACGCCTTGACCGTGCGCACATTGGCCAGTGCTTCGCCGGCCCCACCCAGTGCCGCCGACTCGACGTCCTTGGCTCGACGCGACACGCGCCGAAGGAACGCGCCGTACACTGCGCCGACGACGTACAGGACCGGCATGGTACCCGCGAGCGTTAAGGTCAGCACGGGCGACAAGTGGAGCAAGTGCAGGATCGAGCCCGTCACTTCGGTCGCGGATCGGATGCCGTTGGTCACGCACTATTTACCATTTATAGTCAATAACCAAAATGAATACAAAGATGGCAGGTACCTACCTGCTTGAACGTGGACTTGAACTCTTGCACGTCGGCCGTCAACCGCGCGACCAGCTCGCTCGACTGCCGCGCGTCAAAGAACGCCACGTCCTGGTGAATCAGCGCGTCGTACAGCCGCAGCCGCACCCGGCGGGCCAAGTTCTCGCCCAATTGCGACACCAGCGCAATGTGTGTGAACGTCAGCGCACCCTTCACCGCAAACAGCGCCAGCAGCCGGGCTGCGGGACGGTTCAGAGGTTGCAGCGCGGCCATCAGCGAGGGAGTCGCAAATGCGCTCATTAACAGCGATGCCAGTGGACCAGACGATTCGACTGTTACTGCTGCTGTTGCTGAAGGTGTGACCAAGGACTGCGAAATCACCGTCACCAGCTCGCCCATGACCCGGGGAAGCGCCAAGCTCGCCAGTGCACCGGCGACAGTCGAGAGGATCACGGCTGCCAGCAACCAGTCGTCACGCAACAGGGCCAGGATCTCGCGCAGGAGCGACGGACGCTCTGAGGATGATACGGCATTCGCGGTGGGTGTAGCCACGACGCGTGTCTCGCAGTGCGCGGTTGGGAATACCAAGGAAGCAAGACGCGAGAGCGATGGGCTGTGCGTCCAGTGCACGGTCGCGGTCATAGCCAGTCGGGTCGTGGCCGATCGGGCCGATTGCATCACTGCGGGCGTCGCGATGAGGTGACGGCGCAGGTGTCGGGCCACGGTTGCTACTGCCAATCGCCATGAAAACGAGGACGAGGGTGAGAATGCATGATTGAGACGGCGTTGCGGGTGAAGGGCTTGCTGGAAGCAGCTATGTGCGGCAATCGTTGAGGGAAGTTCCTTTCAAAAAAAACAAAGGAAAAACACACCCAGCAGACGAGAACAGAGATGACCGCGAGCGAAATGCGGCGGCAGGGCGGAGAGACGCCCGCAATCCCAATAGCATTCCTTTATGATTTTGGCA